>BGPR01029207.1:0-10403 GCA_013235015.1 Araneus ventricosus | reverse complement strand
TTGTTATAGAATGATTAAAACAAATAATGCCACACACAACATTGAGTCTTTTTTTTTTTTAAGAGTGCGTTAATCGTAATTTTCTTTTTACCTTTCAAGAAACTAAATATTTTATGGTAAGAGGTTAAGATCTTTTGAGAGTAGTATTATTTTAAGTTAATTTAATCACATTTAAAAATATAAAATTCAAAAACGCTTAATGAAGTTGAGAAATTTTTTACTTTTGAATGACATTAGTAGTATCATAGTTTATATAAAATTTTACTAAACATTTCATAATATTGCATTGAATTGTAGAAATTTAGTGCGTTTAAATCTTTCCTAGATGAACTTATCAACACTAGAATTTTTCACCTCTCCTTAATAAATAGATTCCTTGTATTCACGGCCTTAATTTTGTATAATTTAAAGTACATAATTTTTAAAACAAATTCATGTTTCTTTTGAATTTTACACTTTTTATACTATGTGAATCAGCTTTAAATAATTTTGCATATATATATATATGATATTTTATTATGTGAAGTATCATAGTAGAGAAAACATCTTTAATAAACAGGCAGTTGTTGATCCAATCAATACTTTATTCCAATTTCTTTTTATCCATTTTAAAGATAGCTATAAAGTAATAATATCTTTAAAAGTAAATTCCAATGGAAGTAATCGCATGGGGAAAAGGAAAGTTACAGCATTGCAGTGGGCTTTTATAATAGTTTCGAAAAAGGGGAAAGTCCTGAACGCCACAACCGGTTGAATCCGGACTTCTTTCCAGTTAAAGTGGCAGTTACTCTTATACGAGAGTTAAAGTAGACATAATTTTATGAATTATAAGTTAAGAAGCACTTTTAAAACTAAACTTTTAAATCATTACATAAATTAATTTTGTCCATATATATTGGAGAATTTTAAAACAGCTTATCCCTAAATTTCATCTATACAATTATTACTGTAATACTATTTGCTATCATATACAAATGTTTTAAATTCTCTTAAATTAAGGACAACTCTGCCAATTTTGAAGGAAATAATTTTAATTAAATACTTCATGCTTCTACTCGACAATATTAATCTTTTTAATATTTACTAGAATTTACCATGGATAGGATGAACAGTATTTTAGCCACAACTTACTATTGAACTAGAACTTAATTCAAATGAAACTTAGTTTGTTCACTATCCTGTTTAAAAATATACATTAAGATAGCTGTTTAATGACACCAACGCTAATTCCAGTTTATAATACAAATGATATGAGTGAAATATGTCGAAAAACAATACATGTAAATACAGGGTGTTTCAAAAGTCAGACAAACTTTAAGTGTGGGTCAGGCATACAGAAGCATGTCTTGTATAGTAAAACATGGGGTCACAGATGCAAAAGGCGACTGCTACCAGGAGTTCTGTGCTAATGAATTAACCCGTTGCGGTGCAGTGTGCCAGCTAATGGCACACCTAATTTCACTCGCTTCTCAACCATTAAATTCAATTATAAATGGTAAATAATAGGTTTAGGATAGGGCTAATAGTACTCCTTTTAGAATGTATATAGCAGCCTTATGAAATTTCGTTTTGGAATAGGAATTATTAGAGATAAAGTTTGGGAAAATTCCTTAACTCGGAGATAATAAATTTTTAAAATTCTGGACGTTTACAATTTTAGCAAATTAACTCAAAAATTTTCTTCCAATATTCTTGATGTTTTAATTTATGATTTTCTGTAAGACTCAACATTATTTTTTGAGTGTATCAAGGTGGCTGTATCTAAGGGGGTTCTCATATGAGGAGGGTGACCCCATAGGGGGACGATCCCCTCGGAATGAAGTAAGTTTTTTTTTAAAAAAAAATTTGTAGATTCTATGTCTAGTCAATAAACTAAATTCATTCATGATGTTTTTTCATCATATTTCAAAAAATTTAGTGCCTTGTGCCGCAAGTGGTTAAGTAGAAGAAAAGGATGCTTCAGATAAAGTGTAGAACTTGGGTTTAATGGAATACAAATCTACAGTAGCACAACACAGTTGTATGAATTACAACAGTTAATTTTCTATTTGCCTTCCATGTGCTGATATCTAAAATGCACTGCTTTGCGAAGGTAAATTTTCTTTTGTTGTAACTAAGGTAGGTCAATTGCTAACTGAGATTGTACATGCGAAAGCATCATACACTTACCTTTGCTAGGCCTAATCTCTTTCATTCGCCCACCAAGTTATGATTGAATTTTTAGTGTAGAATAAAAAGGCAGGTTATCGACTAAAGATATTTTCCAAGACAATATATACATGTTTGGACTATATACATAGGTTGAAAAGAAAATAGAATAACACAAAACAAAAGTTTATAGATTCATCTCGAACACGCCGACGTCAAAGCCCATCTGTCTTTTTTCTTTCTTGTTGTTTCCGTTCCTCCGAAAGATCATGTAACCTGTCGTTTCTTTACGAGTCTATCAGTTTTACCGCTGGGGTGATCAAAGGATCCTCGCAACAACTTTTATGCAGCATGGCAGGTACAATGATAAATAGGACTCCGTAGCAACAACAAACCTATGGAGTGCTCAAAGAACTTGTTGTTTGAAACTATAAACCTTCTCGTGTCATTATTCATACAACTCTGTTGTTGGGCTAAATTTGTATTCCATGAAACTATGTTGTAAACTTTTATCTGGTTTATCCTATTCTTTTACTTAGTTCACTAACAATGATCCTCCTACAGTGGCTACAAAAAATGTGCTTTTTCCGTCTGTCCGATTTGCCTTTATGTTTGTCTGAAGCTTTTGAATTAAGACTAGATATGTGTATATTTAACTTAAAAGAATTTAATGTTGAATTCAAAGCCATCTTGGGTTTTATATCAATTGCTAAGAACTGGCATATATTGAATTTTTATTTTGTGGCTTTACTCGTGAAAAGAATTACACTTCAAAGTATGGCATGCATTTTCTTTCTAATTTAGTTTAATTATTAATTCAAAGAACTTTGTTTAAGCTTGCTAAAAGAAAGCAACATAAAATGTTGTAAAATAAAGCTTTTAATTGAAAATATGCGATTTAAACCAATTGGCATGCCATTTAATTTTACATTAACTTTCTTAAAAAGTTTACACCATTAACAAGAAGGAAAAAATGTGTTTAAAAATTTGTTTTAGCGCAGTTGGAACTTTTTTAAAAACAATTTTAAGTCGCCAGTGAATCATTATCAATGTAACTATTATTTATAAACTTGTGGAAAATGAATTTTATCAGTTAGATTAAATTATACTTATAAGGGATCATTGTTCATGACAGAGTAGACAGATATGTGATATTGGGATTATTGTTATGTATTCTGAAATTATTGTTATTACTTATGAAGTTATACTGGAAATTTAGTGCTGATCAAGTGATCTTTTTGAGAAACATCATCAAAATGTATTTCTCTCAGTTTGTAATGAGATCGATGTAGTTTACACTGTATTATTGATTTATGCTTTAAATTATATTTCTGTTAAACTATAGAATTTCTGTTCTTGGGTTCATCAACAAATATACCACTAATGTCAAGCAAAATCTTGTTTACTCTCTTAATACCATAAAAATGACAACATGCAATTTCTGTTGAACTATAAGCTTTCGTCTGCTACATGGTTTCCTTACAGTAAATGTACTGTGAAAATTCTGCTGTGATCTTTCTGCAGTTGTCAGAAAAATTACATTTTTTAAAAATGTTCTAATAAAAATATAGTTCTTTAGATAAAATAGTTCTAAATATATATATGTAATAATCTCATTTAATTTTATTTCAAATTCTAATAATATATATTTTAAAGTCTTAAATGAATTCCAAAATCACTTTTCTTAAACTCCAGTTTCATTCTATTTCCCTCGCTGGAGGTATATTAAATCTCTCGTCTTGGCATATTTATTACTAAAAGAATATTTTAATCGTTTCCATGCGCGCACAAATCGCGAAATCAGCGACTCCTTGACGCCATGCTTTTTCCCTAAAACACTTACGTAATTTACTAAAAATAGCTACTATTCCCTTCACTTTGATCACGTGCCTATCTGTTAAATTCCTGCCTGAGAAAGAGCAGGGATTTTCTGTTCTCTTTTGGCTTAAAAACTTCAACTAAGATGCACGTATGTTTGTCACCCTCCCATAATAAAATGAATATTAGAATATAATTCTGCCTGTTTTTGTTATTTAACGAGTACAACAACGAATACATTTTATATATATAAAATAATAATATAATATAGATAAAATAGTTTTTTATTTCTCTCCCTCTTTAAATACTTGAATTGTGGCATTCTTCATTGAACAAATATTTTCACTTCCTATATACTCGTAGTTAATTTAAAAAGAAAATAATTTTTATAGCTTTCAAAAGCTGTAATGTAGCAGTTTGAAAAATTAATGCAGTTGTGAAGAATCTGTAGTGTATACTAGAATTGATTATATAATGAAAACTGCTGTAGTTGCTATTTCAGTTTGTCAAGAACCTTATTGTAATATTGGTGATGTTCTGCGTGCTGAATCATCTTCATT
This sequence comes from Araneus ventricosus, assembly GCA_013235015.1. Classification (NCBI taxonomy): domain Eukaryota; kingdom Metazoa; phylum Arthropoda; class Arachnida; order Araneae; family Araneidae; genus Araneus; species Araneus ventricosus. The sequence continues at coordinate 5,877 of BGPR01029207.1, read as the reverse complement.
TTTTCACTAGCAGATTTCATAATGTGTCGTATTAATTTTACAGGATGCCTTCTTAAGTATTACAGCTGTAAAGTTAGCTTTAATGACTGTTGGTCTTTAGTATTTTATCGTATGAAATTATTTGTACCATTCCATATTTAAATTTATTTGATGTATATCTATTTAAAATGCAATCATTATTAGCCCAAAATTTCATGAATCTTGAAATGAATTTTAAAACAAGAATTTTGTTTGCACAATTAGATAAGGTAATAAAACCGGTTTTGAAAATCATCCACATTGTTAACACTCTAGTTTTTCTCTTTTTTGTCGTATAAGGATATTACTATTCTTCAGCTATAGTATCGTGAATAATTTTTTCTTTTCTTTATAACTCGATATCTTATTTATAAGATTATTTTAAAAAAGCAACTTATTTTTAAACTCAAGATCAGATGAACACAGAAATGTGAATAATTCATAGCATTTCCAAATTACTTGCAGCCTTTTGTTATTAGTTATGAATACCCATTACACTAATGAAGAAATCAATTAAAAACTTTTCCTTGGTTTACAGTTTAATAACAAAAAAATTATGTGCTTGTAATTAATTTACGATTCTTTAAGTTTGTTTATATATTGCATTACTTTTTGCAATATATAAACTATCTTGATCAATCAAACTTGGTAATCTCTTGAAAGTCTTACAGTAAAATATTGTTTATCATGCTGCATCTAATTTTTGTTTGAAAAATATATAAATTATTTTTTTTAAAGGAAATTCATACATTTCATTTTAAAACTTTGCAGTTAGATTTTATTAGTACCCTTTCTGAATTTTAATCAGCTCTTTTACATTCTGTATGCATGTTTTTTGGAATGCTGTGTAACAGTTTCTTATCCTTTTGGTACAGTATGGGATATTAGTTTTTTAAAACTAAAATTAAAGAAAAATCCATAAGATTTTCTAGTAAAGAAATATGAGGATTGTACATTTTAAATATGTCTAATATCCAACCTAACATATGTTTGACATTTTCAATTACTGCATTTGAGCCTAAATTTGTGAAATATTTAACTGTTTTCCAATTAATGTTTCATTTGTATAAATTAAAAAAAAGAAACAAAACAATTCCTTTTACTGAACGTTTTCTCTTTTCCCTTTGTGTTTTTTTTTATAAAAAAAATTCTTCATTTTTTCTGTTTGTAGCTATTGATTTTTTTAAAAAAAAAGCATTCTTGTAAACTTAAAATACTGGGCATGGAAATAATGAAAGAAAAGCTATTCTGTCAAAAGATAGCATAAAAAAATGTCCCCTCCCTTCATAAAAGAAGTCAATATTCCACGATTGGGTACACCATTTTGGTACGCATTCATTACCTTTCCATTCAACAAAGCTCAGGCGGCGTCGGTAAATGAAATATATCTATTATATTTCTTTTCTTTAATAACCTTTTTCGCTCGACACACAGCGATCACTTAAGGCTCGGTGTGCGTGCAGCGCACTATTTCCGAATATAGTCGGGTCTCACCGATCTCGTGGAAAACTACCAGCAGCAGCGTTTACTTTCTCTCTCTCTCCCCTTCGCACACAGTCATCGCTCCCTCGCGTGCTTTCCCGCCTGTATGAGTAGTAGCTGTCTGCAGTGTCGCTCCGCTGCTAAGGAAAGGAAGGTACCACGCGCGAATGACAGGGGTGGCTTGCTTCTTCTCTCTCTTCGAATGCCCGTTCTGTCGAGCTTTTACCGCCGTTTGTTGATAATTGTCAATTCGTAGCTCTGGACGTCGCCGCGCCACGAACACCGCTACCCAATGCCCGAGAGTAACCTGAACGGGCCCTTGGAGGTGATAGCTATGTCCAAGGTAAGTTTCTCTTTTCCACAAACTCGCGGAGAAAATGGGTCTTTTGCCACAAGTACGATTAACCCTGCCTTGCTTTGTGAGAAAAACCTGTTGCCTTCGGTGTACTCCTTTGAGGGTGAAAAGGAATCCAGAGCCGGTTCGCTGGGTAGCTGGTTGTAGTAATAATATTCCGGCGTGATGGGGAGCTGGCTCTTCGGCAAAGTGACCTTGACTGAAAAATCACTCATGCTTGGCACTGGATTCCATTCACTTCGCTCTCCCTCCCTCCCCGGCTCCCTCGCACCTTCCCCCCCCTCCCCGAAAGGCGCAGTGGAGCGTGTGGCGGGTTCCATCCTTCGCACGTTGTTACCATATGTCAGCTTTCAGTAGGTGTCATAATTACAGCTACCTATGACATTTTTATGTTTCACATTGCCTTCGGTGGGAGGTATTCCGATACTTTTGACGATTAGCAGCTGGAGGGGGTGAATAAAATCGCAGCTTCAGTTTTTAGCTGTCGAAAATAATCAGTTCTTTTGTTCATTATTTAAACAGTTTCTCGAAAATAGCTGAATGAAATTCGCGAGAGGAAATTACCCGTTTTCGCAGATTGTAATATTTTTCCCTTCTCTCGAGTTGAGATGTATTTTCTGTTAGTTGGGATTTTACCATTCAGTTTTGTTAGCCGTCAAAAATAGTGTTTTCGGATTGGAAACGAAAGAAGTGTGAATTTTCAGGTTAATATTTTGTTTTCGTTTTTCATCGTTTTTCCTTTTTCTGTTTTGCCACTTGAAGTTGTTTTGTGTAGAATTTTTAAAAATTTGTGTCATGCAAAATATAGACGACTGGCCAATATATTAAAGTTGTGTTTGCTGAATATTTTTATTAATCAAAGTGAAAATGGGCTGATTAATAATGATATTATTTATCAATTTGGAATGCCGAGAAGTGTAATTTATATAAATGTTAAATTAGTTTTGAAATGAAAAACAAGCTAACCAAATGAATATATAATTATGTATTTTTTTTCCCGAGACGTTATAAAAGATAACAAATTTCCATTCTTAGAAATTTTAATGTAGGATGCGAATTTTCATAATAATATCTCTTAACATGAATTTACCATATCAAAATTCCATTTTGTCTTAATTCGTAAATTAGCTATAAGGAGAATATGAAGTTTCGCATACTATTTATAATACTTCGTATATTGAAGCTAACAAATCATGTCCATAAAAATTTATTAAAGAAGAGAGTGAAAGTTAAAATAAATTCATGATATTTTTATTTATTTAATTACACTACTTTAAAGAGACTGGTCCTAACTGTTTCTTTTATTAATCAGGAATAATTAATTTAAAGAGGTCCCCACCTGCAATAGCAGTTTCTCTTTCTGAAAATGACATTGAAATGCTTTCATAAACTTAATGGCATATTTAATTTTTGAATCTTGTGGGAAAAAAAATGAAAATATCCGTCTGGGACTCTTGCTTAAGAATTTTGGCACAGATATTATCCTCCTTCAACAAATTTTGACATCTGCTCTGTACTGCGATCTGAATTGGTATTTACGAATCTTTTGGCACTGTAAGAAATGCAAAAATCGGGCATGTTCTCGTATAATTTAAATTTCCGTGACACACAGGAAGCAATAAAACTAAAATATGTACCTATGAATATAAGTAACGTACCGATAAAAATAGAGAAGCAGCATGAAAAGTAAATAAATGTAATGACTAATAAAATGGTTTCTGACGACTGATTACTCATGGGATATCCCCCAGAATTGTGCCACATACCCCGCCATGTACTCCTCATTGTAAACCACTGATCCAAATAATCATTAAACAAAGCGCTTTTGTTCAGAATACTTCCGTATAAGTCTTTTAAATGGAAGGGAAGGAATGCTATTTGTGGGTTGTTAAAAAGTGGTTATATATTACATGATTTCTTCCTCGAGCTTTGCGATTTTTTTTTTTTTATGAAATTTTTATTGTGGTTATATCCTTTAGTAATTACTAGAAATCCTTTAAAAGAGTATTTAATCAACGCAATCTTCTTTTCTATGCTGATTGATTGTTTGAATTGAAAATCATTAACCCATGTGGCCTTACAAAGGCAGCGATTCGTCAGCATCTATACTTAAAAAAGGCAATGTTTGCGTGTGTGTGCGTGCACACGATGTCCAGACGAATCTATCTCACTTACAGCCATGAAATTTGGCACACAGGTAGTCTTAATGGTGACTCAATGCACCTCGAAGCCGGAATTTTAAAATTTTATCTGAAAAATATTTAATGTTTTGTGTTGTTTTGGGTCATTTTCGGCACGTGTATGGCTGTGGTATCTTTTTTAATGATCGTTAAAAAACAATCAATGCACCATCGGATAGAACAAACAATTTTCGTTCTAATGAAGTTTATTTTGAATTTCTAACGTAAATTACTGAATTTTGAGAATTTTTTAAATAATAGTCATTTTTTGCTAATATTTAATTTCTTGCATCCGACGTTCTAATGATGCTATAATTTCCTGTTTTTTTAGGTAATAACTGGAACATTTCTCCCTTTATTTAAAACAAGATCGTTTAAAATTCTTCTATGGTTGAATTTTGATTAATTTTTTTCTGACGTGTTAAAATACTATTGCTCCATTATTTCCTCCGTGATTCTTCGTAACAAAGGTCGCGGTGTTGTTTCCCAGCATGTATTTCGTCGAAATCACGTGACGTCATCCCTTCGCTTTCAGCGAGATTTTGCAGTACGATCGTGTCGTCTGTCGTCGCGTCGAGAGATCTTGCTTTTAATTCGTTTGTTTTATACTTTGTGAAGGCTGATATCTTTGGATACAGAAGACATGTTTATCCTGCGTGTACTTTCGCTGAAACTGAATATATATATATATATGACCTCAAAGGAGCTATTTAGATAATGTGGCTTCAAAGTTTAAACCTGAAGCTAAAGATTATGGGCTATTTTTTTAAAAAAAATTGATGATGTCACGGGCAACGCCGTGAAGGTGCTGCTAGTTAGAAAAATGTGAGTGTGTGTGTGTGTGGGGGGGGAATTGGTAATTTACAGGTTAATGTAAATGCGTGTTACTGTTCTTTTACTTAAGGTGACCAACTTTTTTCCAGTGAAAAGGACACAAATAAATCGAAGAAAAATATATCGTAAATAAAAGAAACATTTTGTTCATTGCAACAATAATACAAAATGCATTATAATATGATAAATGCATAATAAAAACAATTGTAACGTTTTAAATTGTAATTATGCATACATGCCTATTAATTATTATTTAAATGAGTATTTTTTAATGAGTATTATTTAACTGGGTAGCAATATATTGGAAATATCTGAACAAGAAATATCTAAATGCACTCTGAATATCTTCAGAGTGCATTTAACGGCAAGTGCTGTGGCTAGAGTATCAACATTCAATTTCAATTTCTCACATGTCCTAAACTCATTAGTGAGTGAAAATATCCTTTCAGCTGCTGCTTTAATTCTAGGGCAAGTACAACGAAAATTGAATAAGAATAAATTTTCACATAAAATATGTTAATTTTTGAAATGACTGGATACTTCCACCATCTTTTATTAATTTCGTCATGTTTCTTTTCCTAGTGTGTCAATTTTTCAGAATGTAAATCTAAATTCAGTCTTCTAATTTCAAATATTGAAAAGGAGGACATTTAGAAGGACACTTTTCGTGGGAGGACAGAACTTATAAAAGGAGGATTGTCCTCCGTTAAAGAGGATGGTTGGCCACCTTATTCACTCCACTCCTTCAGTTTTTCGCTACTGTAAGAATCACAAACTAAAAGAATCATCAGCCTGTACTAATATTTTATCCGTTTTTCGCCCAGTTTAAGGTATCCGACTGTGTTCGGAGACATTTTTTTGAAAAATAACTTATATATATTTTTATTGTTATTTTTCAACTGCATATGTTTTAAAACTATGAAAATATTGTAAAATTAGGCTTTCAAAATAATATTTTTTTAAAAAAGCTGAGAAATTTGAAGAAAACTGATTAAAATATTTGCCTTA
>BGPR01029206.1:7210-19423 GCA_013235015.1 Araneus ventricosus | reverse complement strand
ATCGATGGAAAGGACAGCTCAATTAAATCAACAATTGTTAATAATAACGAATTAAGGACAGTTAATTAATCGATTACTCAACTGTGACTAAAGTAGCTCTATGTGACTTTGACCTATGCTGTATGACCTTTCTATGTTAAATGAATTAATCTGAATCTTTCTTAATAATTTTTTAAATGCGCGCCTCTTTGTTGACATATCTTAAACTTTTATACCAAAAATTCTTGACTCTTCTAATAAAGTACAGACTCAATTTTTTTTCTTAAATAGTATTTATCAAATGTATTAATTTCAATGTACCGAGATTCAACTAAGGAAACTATTTTTGATATTGAAATCTTGAGTCACGAAAAAAAAAATTATTATTGTTTTTAGTTATAATTTTTATGAATTCTTTTTACTTGCATCTTTTTCTTATTAGTAACTCTTTTACTTCTCAAGCAATATCAAAAGAATCATTGGTCAAACCAACTTTTCTACTGGTTCCTTCGTAAACAACCACAGAAATCTATCTGTATGCACAGCGTCAAACAAATCATACCATTCTCTCCTGCTCTTCGCAAAGAAACTTATCTGTGTCATCTATGACCCCAAATGATGTATCGCTCATTCCAGAACGAAACAAATCCACTTCCAAAATTATGGATCCGAATCAGTGATTCTGAATCGGAATCAGTAATTCCCAATCCGTGGAATCAGAGTGAATCCAATTCCGATTCACGAATCCGATTCCGGGGATTCATCAAGAATCCGATTCCGCGAATTCATCATGAATCGATTTTGCGGATTCTTTCCTTTTGGTCGGAATCGGATCCGGTCGTTCCTTTTGAAGACCCGGATCCTAGAAATCATTCCGGAGAGAACGACTCATCACTACTTTGGGGCCGAAAAACCTCAGCATCAGAAAATCTAATATATTAGGGCTTAAGTGGAAATGAAAACTAGACAGGTAATCAAAAAGCATAAACCAGTCTGAGGAAGATCAAATTTAGGAATAAATTAAATCAATAAAAAGTTACAAACTACATAAATACAAAAATATTTAAAAAATAATAATTTTAAAAGAATATAATAGAAGGTTAGAAAGTTGTGAAAAATTATTTAAGGAAGAGATAGGTTGAAAAAATGAATGCACAACAGTGCGGGTTGGGGGGGGGGGGAAAAACAGAATGAGATAGTCATTCTTGGTCTCTTACGATTTTGTTAATCATTATGATCATAAACAGGAATTTTGGCTAATTCGGGGTTATTGATATCCGGCAGTTTTCCATAGAAGTTTTTAGCAAGTTTTTGAATGAACCGCTGAAAGGAGGGGACATGTAATGCATTTCGTATATTAATATTTCGATGGTACCACCTAGCGTTTGCAAATCAAGAGTGCCCGATTCTTGATGAACTCGGAACCCAAAGATCCGTTCCTGCCTACGCTTACTCAAAAGGAAAAAGCCAATAAAATTTCTCTGACTGCTTTGCAAAAAAGGGTAGGTGGATTTGTAATTTGTCTTGTTGTCAATTGCATTTTCCGTGTACCTAATGAGAGGAAACCTATTCTTAAACGTGATAGAAGAGCTAATCATAAAAATGATAAGTCTAAATCATTAAAACATAATGCTAATATTTCTATTAACGATCCTGATATTTTTCAAGTAATCGTTAATACTAATGATGAAATGTCTGTAATTGATAGTTCTAATGTGTCTATTTGTGATAGTGACAAAGTGCCATTAAATGATTATGATATGGATCACAATAGTGAATATGTGCAGCCGTCTAAACGGCACTCTGCCAAAATTAGTGTTAAGCTTAACTTCATAACAGGAATTATGGCTAATTCGGGGTTATTGATATCCGGCAGTTTTCCATAGAAATTTTTAGCGAGTTTTTGAATGAACTGCTGAAGGGAGGGGACATTTAATGCATTTCATATATGAATATTTCGATTGAACCGCCTGGCGTTTGCAATCATTGTAAGGGTTTCGTTTCCAAGCACCTGAATGCTTCGTAAGTTACTTCTGGCAGCGCTGGCCCAAATGGGACTTGCGTAAATGAGAATTCGTCTGAGATACGCTGAATAGATCAATACCTTGTTGAGATTTAGACTAGAGTTCCTACAGATTAAAGAGTATTGGGCGCGGAATTCTTTGTTATGTTTTTCCTTCATCTGGCTAGTATGGGCTCGGAAGTTCAGTTGCTTTTCCAGGACAACCCCCATATATTTCACTTCTTTTTTCCATTTAATTCGGGTGCCGTAGACCTTCACTTTTGGTATGGAGAGAAGCTATTCTTAATTTTGATTTCTTGAAGAAGAAGATCTGGTTTTTTCTCTTCAACAAAGGTACGAAGATCTGAATTTTATGCCTAAGACCAATCGAATTCCAAAAGGTAGGCTTCGGTTTTTCCCGCGATTCCGTGTTATACTTACTTGGTTCCTCTCGATAAACTTGTGTTACCTGGTTACTTACCTGGACGGAAGCAACTATGGAGCAAAGACGTAGAGGCGCGACATCACCTCTCCCACCTGAGTTTATTGAGTCAATTGAGATCTCCGATGATAAGCCCAACAGTATGTCAACACTTGCGTGCGCTTACAGAGTAATGCTCCCATTACCGGGAAAAAAATGAAGAGTGCCCGATTCTTGGTGAACTCGGAACCCAATGATCCGTTCCTGCCTACACTTACTCAGAAGGAAAAGGCCAATGAAATTTCTCTGATTGCTTTGGAAAAAAGGGTAGGTGGATTTGGAACTTGTCCTGTTGTCAATTGCATTTTCCATGTACCTAATGAGAGGAAACCTGTTCATAAACCTGTTAGAAGTGTTAATTATAAAAATGATAAGTCTAAATCATTAAAACATATTGCTAATAATTCTGTTAACAATTGTGATATTGGTCAAGTAATCGTTAATGCTAATGATGAAATGTCTGTAATTTATAGTTCTAATGTGTCTATTGGTGATAGTAACAAAGAGCCATTAAATGATATGGATCACAATATTGAATATGTGCAGCCGCCTGAACGGTACTCTGCCAAAATTAGTGTTAAGCTTAACTTAAATGATTCTGTTGTTACTGAAAATAAATATGATAATTTAAGAGTATATGATAATGAAGTTGAACTAGATGTAATTATACCAATTAAACGTCCGCCTCCTATAATTCTAAAAGGAACTGAACACTTTATTCAGGATCTAAAAACGATAAATGATAAATGGGGTCCAGTTGAAAGTAAACTTAGTATTCCCCATATAAAATTGTTTACTCAGAGTGATGAAGCTAGTTATAGACTAACAAAAGTTTTAAGAACAAATGATATGGGTTATTTCATAATTGGGCCCAGATCCGAAAACCCTATCAAAGTTGTAATACGCGGACTTCCGCGTAACCTAAACATTGATGTTCTCAAAAAAGCATTAGTTGAGGAATATGAATTTGTTGTACACATGGTTTTCTAACTAACCTGATTTAAGGCTAAAGAGCCATTAGTACTGTTCCAAGTAACATTGCCAAATATAGACGTAAATATGGGCATCTGGAAAATTACATCCCTGCTCTATCTAAAGATAAAAGTAGGAAAATTTGAACGCAAAACCGGAAGTATACAATGCTTAGATTGCAATTACTGGCATCATTCAACGGCAACTTGTGGTTTTAAACCAAGATGCATAAAATGTTGACAAGAAAGAGGCAATTCTCTTTAATCAAAAGATTTACGACTGGCCAAAAGTGAAGGTCTATGGCACACCAATCGATTGGAAAAACGAAGTGAAATATTTGGGGGTTGTTCTGGATAAGCAACTGAACTTCTGAGCCCATACTAGCCGGATCAAGAAAAAATATAACAAAGCATTCCGCTCCAAATACTCTTTAATCTGTAGGAACTCTAGTCTGTATCTCAACAACAAGGTACTGATCTATTTAGCGCATCTCAGACCAATTCTCACTTACGCGAGTCCCATTTGGGCCTGCACTGCCAGAAGTAACTTACGATGCATTGAGGTGCTTGAAAACAAAACCCTAAGAATGATTGCAAACACCAGGTGGTACCATCGAAATATTGATGTACGAAATCCCCTCCTTTCAGCAGTTCATTCAAAAACATTCTAAAAATTTCTATGGATAACTGCCGGATATCAGTAACCCCGAATTAGCCAAAATTCCTGTTTATGATCATAATGATAAGCAGAATTGTAAGAGACAAAGAATGACTTTGAATTCCCCCCCCCCGCACTGTTGTGTATTCCTTTCTTTAACATTTCTCTGCCTTAGATAATTTTTCACAACTTTCTAATCTCCTATTATATTCTTTTGAAAATTATTACTCTTTTCTAAATATTTTTGTATTCATGTAGTTTGTAACTTTCTATTGATTTATATATATATATAATTTATTCCTAAATATAATCTTCCTCATACTGGTTTATGCATTTTTATTATCAGGTCTAGTTTTCATTTCCAGTTATGCCCTAACGTATTAGATTTTCAGATGGTGGGGCCTGCTGCCCCAAGCAGCTGAAAGGACCACGATTATTATTCGAAACTATACTCCAAAAGCGAATACAAAGACCAGAATGCACATCCATTAAGCAGTTTTAGGAGGAGAGAACATGGGAAGATGCTTAATTAGAAGATGGATTTTATCAACATCATCATGTTTTCCTCTTAATTATGAGGCCAGCCATTTAATATCTGAACCTGGAAATAATCTTTTAGTTTCATTTAACACATAGAGATTTCTTTTAGTTCGATATCTACCATTTCAGGAATGTAGTTGGCGGTAGTAGTTTCACCCTATCCATGTCAATTTGTCTTTCCGGGGGTATATTGACCTGTAATCTTTTTTTTTGAAGTGACTAGCATAGGAAATGCTAGGATCGGTTTCCCGCGAGATAATATATTTTCTTTAATTTATAGCAGGATTTTAAATGGATTTGGGGAACATTGGACATCCCCGATAGGATACAACATATTTTTCTTGTTTGCAATTTATGCATGTGACGGTTTCAGGAGGATTAGTGCATTCATTTTTGGCTTGTGCCCACCGCATTTTATGCATCTTGGTTTAGAACCAAAAGTTGCCGTTGAATGATGCCAGTAGTTGCAATTAAAGCATTGTATATTTCCGGTTTTCTGTTCAAATTTTCCTTTTTTTATCTTTAGATAGAGCAGGGAAGTAATTTTCCAGATGCCCTTTTTTACTTCTATATTTATCAGTGTTACTTGGAACAGTTCTAATGGCTCTTTAGTTTTAAATCAGGTTAGTTGGACAACCTTGTGTACAACAAATTCATATTCCTCAACTAATGCTTTTTTCAGAACATCAACGTTTAGGTTACGCGGAAGTCCGCGCATTACAACCTTGATAGGGTGTTCGGAGCTGGTTCCAATTATAAAATAACCCATATCCTTTGTTCTTAAAAATTTTGTTTGTCTATGACTGGCTTCGTCACTCAGATTAAAGAATTTTATATGGGGACCACCAAGATTACTTTCAACTGGTCCCCATTCATCATTTATCTTCTATTAGATCCTGAATAAAATGCCCAGTTCTTTTCAGCATTGTAGGAGGGGGACGTTTAATTGGTATAATTACACCTTGTTTAACCTCATTATCATCAACACTTGAATTATCATATGTATTTTCACTAACAACAGAATCATTTAAGTTATGCTTAACACTAATTTTGGCAGTGTGCCGTTTAGACGGCTGCACAAATGCACTATTGTGATCCATATCATTTTCATTTAATGGTACTTTGTTTCTATCACTAATAGACACATTGGAACTATCAATAACAGATATTTCATCATTAGTATTAACAATTACTTGACAATATCACAATCGTTAACAGAATTATCAGCATTATGTTTTAAGGATTTAGACTTATCACTTTTATGATTAACACTTCTGACACGTTTTTGCACAGATTTCCCTATCATTAGGTACATGGTAAATGCAATTGACAACAGGACAAGCTCCAAATCCACTTACCCTTTTTCCAAAGCAGTTAGAGAAATTCCATATGCTTTTTTCCATTTTAGCAAGCATAGGCAAGAAAGGATTATTGGGTTACGAATTCATCAGGAATCGGGCACTCTTGATTTTTTCCCGGTAATGGGAGCATTTCTCCGTAAGCGCACGCAACTGTTGACACCTGGTGGGCTCATCATCAGGGATCTCAATCGTCTCAATATACTCAGGCGGGAGTGGTGATGGCGCGCTTCCACGGACTTGCTCCATATTTGCTTCCGTCCAGGTAAGTCCAGGTGAGACAAAAAGAAACCATTCAGGTCCAGCTAGTGGGAAGGATCCAATCAGATCAGTCTTCTTCTCTTTCAGAGAATCAACTCACTTCGTTCTGAGCTTTAGCTTCCATATTAGAAGAAATCGAAACATGTTTTGCATTTGTAATTTTTGATATTTTGATGTCTTCTTTGTTTTTATGCTTGTAAATATCCCCCACCCATAAAAAAATAATTCTTCCAATATTGTTTAATCAAAATTCATAATTTAATAATTGAACATTTTTTTTATACTGGGCAGAATGTGAAAGGTTTGTTGGAAGTTTGTGTTTGAAGCATAATTCTAATTATGCCCAGCTCTTGGGATTTTTTTTAAAATTTCACTCTCTAATAATTGAATATTTTAATATTGTATACAACAAATCACTCTGGTTTCTGGGCATCGTTTGTTAAAAATGCTATGTATTTGCAATATTTGTAATGCATAATGTGCAATATAACAATGCGAGATTATTTTGAGTATTTGGCATTTGCTCCAGCATCTAGGTACAAAAACAAATAAAGGTATTTAGCTTTTAGTTTGGGTTGAAAAAAATTTAGAAAAATTAACTTCACAAGTGAGATTTATTTTCCTTTTCAATATTTGGAATTCAATTTTTTCTTCATACATATTTGGATCTTTCTTACCTGTGCAAAATATGTGTCTTTTAATGTGTTGGTGATTTTTTTGTGTGTTTGTGTGTTTTTATATGTTTTTTGAATATTTTATTTTTTTCATTTTTCACAACCTTGTGCAGCTTTTACTCCATTTCTCGTTTTCATCCATCTTTTTTGTGTAGATGTGATCAGATATTTTACATTTATACCATTTTTAAAAAATTTGAATATGTTCGGGTATCTATTCCCCTTGTTTCATTCAGTTCATTGCTTAATACCATGCATGTGTTTGTATAGATGTGACCAAATTTTGTACATTTGCTTCTTATCCCCCCCCCCCTTTTCTGTTTGGAATTTACATTTGTATAATTTAATTTGAAACTTCCTTCAACCTTTTTTTAAGTATTTTACTTATTTCTGTAAGCCTTGTGTTGTACTTGTTGGTGCAGAAGGAGTTTTTTCTCAAGAGAATGCAAAAAAAGCATACAATGTTATTCAAATAATACACTGATTGAATTAAGAATCTGTTAGTTTAACAACTTTATTGATTCCCTATTACAAATGTTATGTTCTATGTTGTCTTCCCCTGCTTTATAATAATTGTATTTATGTTGAATTTCCAGGTCCAAGAAACCAAGGCCTTTTTAAAGAAATGTGAATGTGACATCAGAAAATCCTCACTTTGTAAACGAAGAAAATTTAAGCTATGTTTGATCTCCTCATGTTTTAAAATCAGTCCGAAAGATCCTGAAGAACTGTGGGATTTATTATGAAGACACTTCTATTGGAAACACTGTTCTACAGCCTTTGCGAATAGGAAGCATATTGAAGAACTGTATGAAATGGATTCAAAAGTTGTAAGAATAAATTTAATGAAAAGATTTTTGTTAGCGAACCTAGAGACAGAAGTTTCTCATTCAACTTTTTTCTACTTTGTGGTCTTTAATTTATATAATCCTTAGCAAGTGGTGATATTCATAAGAACCAAAATTTAAATTAGTGCATTAACTGTTAATTAAGTCATGAAAATATTACAGTAGTATATTGTCATCAGTATTGAATTTTAAAACTCTTTGTATATTAAGAAGTGTGTGAACAAAAAGAGTTACCAATTTTTATCATTACAAGCATGAACAAGTCAACTTAAGTATAAATCGTTTTAGAAATAAATCTATTATTTTTCTTATTTTTAAAATTATTGTTTAAAACCTTATTGTTCCATATATTTACATATTTCCCTTTATATTAATTGCAATCTATTATTTTTTAGGAATTGCCTGTCTGCAGAAAGTTGATGAGGAAACACATAGCAGTATCAAGCCTTAAAAAATGAATTCGAAACTTGCAGCTCAGGTAAGAAAAACTATTTTATCTAGTATAATTCTTTTATATTTACTGTAGTTTCATAATCTCAGTTTTAAACTCAGCTATTCAAGCATATACTGATAACTTATTTCAAAAATGATTCTTTTCATTTGTTTTTTATATTTAATGCGATTTTCATAGCATATGTAATCTTAAATTTTATTCACTTCGTAATTCAATTCAATTTTTAAGAATGAAAGTTTAATGAATTCCATAACAGATAGTACATTAAAAGAGATCAGATAAAGTAATAAAAGCTTTCTTAACTAACAAAGACTGAACTAGGAACTTAAGTTGCTGATCAGTGAATTTCTTTGAAATTATTATCTTTTGATTACAAACTATTTTATTGACTTAAATATTCATAATAATTAAGCATGAGAATTGAGCGATCATTCTGATATAAATAAGTGAATGTTGCATGAATTGATTCCATTCAAATTGTTTATTCCTTTAGGTAATAAGTCATTCAGTTATAACTGCATTAAATCTGTATGTCATCGCCCACAGAATCGAAAATAATGCAATGGATACAGTATGCATTATCAAGAATATGGATATACTATTAACTCTAAGACCTTGAAGCATCAAAAGAAACATTTGTGTGCAGACACCAAAAATAGCTGCCATGAAGCGATTTAGAAAGAAATGGTGTCTTGGATTGAGACATGGTAAATACGCTCAAGTAAAGGGATTGCAATATTTGTCATCTGATGCATGTAACAAATGTACAAAGTTAATGGTAGAAGAAAATAAAATCTTAGATAATCATACAGTGTTTTTTTTTTTTGTGTGTGTTTTAAAGATTGTGATCATTGTAAATCTGGGTTAAAATGGCCATCAAAAGATTTATTTTAATACTTTGTAAATTTGCATGAATGTGTTATGTATAATTTCAACTTTTTTACGAAATTTGATGTTGTTCTACGCAAAGTAAATATAGACTTTTTTGATATTCACATAGAATACAAAGAGAAAGCACAAGGGTTTTTTAGTTCTTCTTTCATTCGTATGATGATAAAACATGAAGTAAACATGAAGTAAAAATGATGAACAATGATTTGAAACCCAATTTCAGTTATAAAAAGGAGAAATATTTTTAGCATATTTTAATTTTTTGATGATTTTCCTATATTTCAGCCGGCATATGCATTTGAAAAATTACTGTCTATGTTGCTTAATCAAAAATCCTATGCTGAGTAGAATGAAAGAATGTGCGTCGGGAGTTAAAACTCCTGGTATTGCCACTATAAGCACGAAGGTCATTTCATTATGATCATCATTAGGGGTTTATTAGAAATGTTATTAATTTTTAATATTTTGTAACTTATTGTGTCTGCTCAATAAAATAGTTTGATATTATTTTGAGTCTTTGACAATTATTATAGAATCTTGGTGCAAAACTAAATAACATTATTTTTTTCTGCGGGTTACAAAAATTAATAAAAATTAACTTTACAAATTATTTTTCTGTATTAAAATTACATTCTATAATTTTTTATATTTAATAAGTATGAATCTGAAGTTATGAAAAATTAATTTATTGTTTCAATATATTCTGAAAAAGATAGTATAATATTAACTGAATCAACAAAAAACTAATTTCCTGGGGAATTTTAAAAAATGTTATGATTGGAAAGAGCTTTTCTTGATAAAGAATAAATATAATTCATTTATTTGAAAAATACTTTATACTTCTTAAATTATATATCCACATGTTTTAAATTATTGGTACTCTACAAAGAGGCTAATTATTTTCTGTTATTTTAAAAAGAATAACTATATTTTTTATCTGAAATAAACTTAATATTTCTTAAATTATATATCCATATGTTATAAATAATTAGTACTCTACCAAGAGTGAAATTCATATTGGTGAGAAAAACATTATTTCAGAATTTAATTATTTACTCCGTAAAATTAACAATATGTCAAAAGAAATCAGCTATTTTGAAATGAAATAATCGTCGAAAAAGAGTTAAAAATCCATTAAAAAATGACGATAGGAATTGAAATAACGTTTCACATTGTTGTCATGACTATAGGGAAACGGCTTCCTTTCCTCTCGTTTCACAATGACGTCAGAGTGGCGTAAACCGGTTAGTTCCGCTGTAATAAACTGGTGGCGTACTGTCTATGTGAAGCCCAATGTTAAAAAAGTTGCCATTAGGGTCTATGTTATTGAGACCCTGATTCAATTTTGGAAACGCATTTAAATCTGTTTCAGCAGTCGGAAGTGACCATTTTGTGGATCCAGATACTTACCACCAAAAAGAAGAATGATTATAATCCTATTTGTATTTTTATTTATTTTTTTATTTTAAGCTGTTCATTTAAGACATTTTTAGAATATATTTTTAAATAAAATTAATTACAATTTTCAAACTTTTGACGGAATCTAATAGTTTTGATTTGGCATGCTTATAGTTTCTCTCATGAATTCTAAACAAAGCTTAAATTAAGCACTTGTAATTTGTTTCAGAGTTCTTGTAACTAAATCTGAAAACCGTTTATACAAACAGTTAACTAAACCTATAGAAATTATAATTCTTTCAATTGCTTATTCCCTTAACTGTTTAAACATTTTAGTTTCCCGTTTCTTAGTCGCCGAGTGCAAGTAGTTTATGTCATTGGCAGCTAGGAGTCTTCTGAAAGATTGCAAATTTCCATCAGATTCAGCGCCACCTTGCTTGAATCCATCATAAATCATTGTGTAAGCATTGCGAACTGCAGCGCCTACAGTCCCTTGATTACAATTTACTTAATTTTTTAAGTAATATTCCAATCCAACAAACTCAAATTTTCTTCTAAAGTTTTGAATCTGTAGAAGAAACGCTGGGAAAAAATCGAATTCCTGGGTATGCCGAGAAACTCTTGCGCTGCCATCATCATGAAACGGTGCAATCGCTTGAATGTATTGCAATCTATAATGATCCGAGTTGCAATTTTCATTTATTCTGTTCTGAGATTGGAATTATATTCTTTTTTCGACTTTATTACAGACAGAAAAATTAATTTGCTGTGAAGTCGGAAAAAAGTTCATAACGATTTAATTTTAACAAAAAAACCGCAAATAAAACTTAGCATTCTTTATTTCACTGGAACTTGTTCATTAATATGAAGTTATTTACAATTGAGTATTTCACTAATTCTCTTAGTCTGAGAAAAGACCGTATAAGGGGGAAAATATATTTGGGTACCAGGATTACATGGATGAAAGTTCTCCGGATAAGTAAGCGCGTTCTGGATCATTCTTGGGCATTAATGGGCGTTAGATTGAGTTTGTCACATTTCCGATGATGAGGATCCCTTTCTGCCTGAGGGGCCTGTGCTGGGCCGGTGAAGCTCATTTGGTAACAGGACACAAACCCTTTGTTCTAGCGACTTCGTGGTCATTCAGTGTTCTCTGGAGCCAAGACAGAACGGGTTGATACATTTAAAGTTCATGTAAATTTGTCTGAAAATTATAATATGCGCAGCTAAAATTATTGCAGTTGATAAAATCTATTACAAATCCTTCTATAAAATTTTTTAACTAGATTATTTTATTAAATATAATTTAAAATATATAAATATTTTAAATAGACTTAATTTTATGTTAAGATAACGAAATCTTTTTTTTATTAATTCACCACTTACAAATAAAGAGAAATACCCATATTAAATTTGGATTTCTACCGATTTTTAATATGGTTCTCCATTACAGATCAAGAAAGTCGCTCTCCTGTTGGTTTTTGATTTATCAGTTATAAGAAATATTTGCTTTCATAGGGAGAGCTCCTGTAAAATATTCATTAACTATCTCAGCTGCCCCGTGTTACTCAGAGTTAAAGATTATGCTGTTATAATTGTGGTGGCTTCAGCTCCTTCGGGTAGTGATGTTTCAGATTTGTCCCTTTGGTGGAGTCGGTTTTTCGAATCCGGATTCGTTCCGATTCCAGAACGTAAATG
>BGPR01029205.1:0-19424 GCA_013235015.1 Araneus ventricosus | reverse complement strand
CATCCACTTATTTATCTTCTATACCTGAGAGGAAAACTATCTCAAGTCCAAATTTGCTAATTTTGACATTTTTATCATATTTGCATTATTCTCCTACTCACATTTTTCTACTTGCGAACTGGCAACAGAGTAACTTCTTTTGAACCTGCGTAGCACTTCTACCCGCATTCTTTCAACACTATTTCATCTGAAGGGCAAACCGCGTTTACAGGCGTGCATCTAAACAAAAACATCACCAGCCTGCCTACCTCCGAGGCAGGTAAGTAGGACAAAAGAGAGAGAGAGAGAGGCCTCTTACCCAGATAATCCAAAACATGGCTGCGAGGATGAGCGATGCGACGACGAAGCCTAGTGCGAAGCAGGCAGCATAGCGGCAACGTGTGGATGAAGTGCTCTTCGGAAAGCCCATTGCCCGAGCGAGCACTCGACCGTCGGCTATGTTAAAGAGGTCGCCGGAGGGTCAGCCGGTTTGGAGGAAAACGAAGCTCTTCGACTCTGCCGAGGGACGCTCATTTCGCTGCGGTTTTTGAATTGTTTTTGTTTCACTCTTGCCAGAGTTGCTTAATGGACAGATTAGCAATTGTAATTTTAATTAAGGTTGTGAAAAGGAGTTTCACACATTACTGTTACACACTGAACTGTTTTCGGAAACGACTCGAAAATGACGCGCGAAGAGTGTCGTTTGATGGGTGGGTTTTCCTAAAATATCGACAGATTAGTGTTTCGTTTCGAATTTCTAAATCTAGTGGCTGTGTACAGCCCATGTATGTGACGTCACAAGCACATGTGATTGAACATGCACTCTTTCTCCATGCAAGATGTTCAACGGATTCCAAATTTGAGTTGGCGAGTATCATGCAAGTATGATTTGATCCTACTCAATGTGTTGGCAAATGAAAGAATATCATAATGTCTCTTTATTTTCGCTCTGGAAATTAATTTTCTTAAGAATTCGATGGTATGCGATATGGATATTTCGAAATCAGTAGCAGCGATAGGGGACATTCCTTTTAGAACACAACTTGTATTTCGGAAAAATACATGCAAAAGCCATATTTTCATACATGGTGCTTGTAATGTTTTAACAATATCTTAGGAATATCATTTAAAGAATATGACCACGGAAGATTTTCTAGATTAAGTCAGTTATTCTGCTGGACATAATCCTTCTAACAAAAGAACTGACTCAGACGTGAAATTCGTTCGAAATTTATCTTTAATCCATTTCTCGAACATGAGAACAATAACGAATCCTTATTAAGATCGTCAAGCTCAAAGACGAACAAAATATTTCACTTAAACCAAATATCCCTTATTTGGACTGTAAGGTTATCGTTTCTATAATGACTACCGGAGCAGACTTCGTTTGTTCTCGTGTATTTCATTCTTGTATTTTTATAAATCTATTTTGTTGTTAACGAATACATATATTTTCCCTCTATTATTAATTTGATAATAAGTGCTTTAGCTCGTGTTTGCCTTGTGTTCTGAGAGCGCGTGTAACGTAAGCGCCGGTAACGATTTTCTTTTACCTTTGCGTAACTCTTTGGTTTCAATTTTGAAGCATCAAAGTGTAATTCTTCCTCTCATTGGTTATGGTGTTGATTAATGTTATTTATGTTGTTTGTGAATTTGCTTTCAATAATGAAGGGAAAATGGCCAAATATAAATCATTCTATTGTGTCGAATTAGCTTATGAAGATACATTATATGGAAGTAGAGTAAATTTTTCTAAAATCATCATAACTAATTTAAAGAAAAAATGTGAAAGCAATGGGACTAACAACTTTACTTAAGAATGATGACAATCTTCATTTCAAAATGTATGTTACTAATTATTTTTTTAAATACAAATGTTTTAGACAAATGACAGAAAAGGTTTTACTATATTTATTTTTTTCTATTTATTGTTGGACAAATAAACTTATATCTTGCATTTCTAATTAAAGATTGAAAAAATAATTTCTAACACTATACTCAGACTTGTGCTTTTGAAGCTTTCAGCGACAACGATCCATATCAAACACGAAACAATGCACACACAAAATAATGGGAAAGACCACATGAAACCGCCTTTAAAATTTCGCTTCGGCAATTATTCTTATTTGCTTCGGGGAATTCTAGGAAGCATTTCTTAAAACTTGGAAATCAACACGTTGTCATATATACACAGCCCATGAAGATCGAAATCTGTACGAGTAATGCTGCAGAATTAATTTTAGGAACGTGAGACACATTTAAATAAGTTTTTTGCACTCACCCTGAAAAGAATGTAATCATATCCTTTCTACTACTACATTCTTTCTTTCTGATTGCTATTCCAGCGAAGAAGTAGGCTTCAGGCATGGTTTTGACAATATTTGTGCTCATTAAAGTATGGTTTATAGTAAGCTTGATACTACTCTTTCTACTTTTACTAAACTTCTTAGTGGTTATTTAAAAAAAATGTACAATTTCGGACATCTTAAGATCATAAAAATTCGTTTCGTCTGTAATTTTAACAACATCAAAATTCTTTTTGTGTTTCTTATAGGTATTTGCCTATCTGAAAAGGGACATTTTTTATTTGGATGAAGAGAACTAACTTTTTCTAATTTTGATTTCAATAATAATTTTGTCAGAATTTTTTGGTGTTGCTATTTTATGTCTACATGACACATTTTAATTACTTTTTGAATTTTTAATGAAATGCGCCCGGAAAGTTCAGAATTCTGTTTTATCTTCTTTAATACAAGGATGCTATAATTAAAGTTCGCCAATTGAGAAAATCCTACAGCCGGTTCTAGGAACTCCAAACGAAGCAACATTTCACTAATATGTAGCTCGATGGACGCCGCTTGTGTAGCTCACCTTATCAATACATCCGAATGACCAGTGCGTCCAAAATGCCTTAAAAGTGATGCATTTCTACAGGTACACAAGGATAAGAAGCTTAGCCACCGAGGAGGCACTCTTAGGCAGGGCCGGATTATTAAATAGGTGAGGTAGGCAATTGCCTAGGGGCCCCGAAGGCTCAAAATGTTTTTTGTGGCACTTCCAAAGTAATTTAATTATGCGATTTCATTTCAATTAAAATTAATTAACATTTTCGTTTCAATTAAGAATAATTAGCAATTTAAGAATTAGTTGAATTTCTTATGAATTAAGAATTTAAGAATATTAGTTACAAAATTCAACATGTAAAGCAGTTGTCTTCTTCCTCAGAGCCACTGCATACTTTTGTGGGCACACAGCTAAGACAGTTTCTACATTGAAATATATATATATATATATAAGGCTTCTCTTTTATTAAAATTAGAAAATACATAATTAAAATCTAATCAATCAACGTCTGATGTGTTTTTATCACCTTCATTGGAAGAATTATTAATACTGACTGTTTAGATCTGACGCCGCTTGAGCTGGCATCTTCTCTCCAAACTTTCAAACCTCAGCCTAGGGCGGACGCTTTGCCCCTTACTTTATGATTTAGCACGCAAGAGCCCAGTACACGACGGATTTTTCGTGAAATCGGGTCTCGAACCCAGAACCTTCCACTTCCAAAGCTGAGACCTTAGCACTAGGCCACTACGGCATGGTAAACTCGTTGACAGATTTCGTCCAAAGTTTGATACCAATATACAGTTATGATGATGTATTATGTACCAAATATTATCCTTCTATCTTTTTAAGTTTTTGAGTTATCGTGTTCGCATGCACACGAAGAGACAGACAGATTTTCCACTCACCGATTTTGTTCAGAATTTGATAGAAATCTATAAAATTAGTGTTAAGAACTTACACCAAATTTCATATCTCTAGCTCAATCCGTGTTTGCTATCAAGTTCACAAGCAGACAGACACAATCCCCAAATGTATTTTTAAAACTCAGGGAGGTCTGTGATTCATCGAAATTTTTTTTTTTGACGATTACAATACTTTCTGTTTTTATATTTCATAAACGTCAAGTAAAAAAAAGTAAAAAGTGTAAAGAAATTATTGTTTAGCGTTGCAGAATGGAAGTTATTAATATTTAAAGCCATACAAAGAATTGCGAATTTTTGTATCAAGTGGTTTAATGAAGTAACCGTTTTCGGCTCCCCTCCAAACATCTGCCCGGCTTGATCCCCCCCCCCCACCCAATGCTTAGAACGTTCCAGTTTGAATCGCAGGAACAGGGCCTGATTACTAAATAGGCAATTTTGGCAACTGCCTATGAACCCGCAACTTTCTGGGGCCCTGAGAGTATTATTTCTTTTAAATTATTTTCAGGACTTCCATTCGATTCATAAGAGCGGTGCACTCGGACTTGGTGAAATTAAAATGAAGCATCGGTTGCATTTCAAGAACGTTATTCTTGTAATTCTTTTCATGTTTTGAAATTCGTAAGCAGATCAGTGTGTCACATGTCAAAAGCCTTGACAAATTTTGAAATAAAAATTGCGTTAAAAAAGTTTTGTAATTTTTTTAACCATTTTATTTAAAATCAGTTTTAAATTTTTATCTTTCGTACTGAGTTATTAAACCAATTTTTAGGGGATGACACGCAAAAAAAGTGTCGTTATTGCAGTTTATGATAATATTTATTACTTTAAAACTGCTTGCATAGATATTAATTTAAAATCCTTAAAAAATATCCGTTTTCGGCCAAAAACCTACGTTGCTTATAAGCTGCTACAGGGCTTAATGCAGCTCTGCTCAGAAAATACAATTACTACATTATAATACTTTATTTTAAAGTTAAATGAATTTAAGCCAGCTATAAACCAGTTTTTTACATCTAATCTTTTTAATGTACGTGACAAGTTTGCGATAAATCTTAATACGCAACAGAAGAACACGTGAAAAAACAATCACGTGTCTCGCCTTCCTTAACAATTTAGCCTGATTAGTGCAATTTTGAAGAGAATGATTTTATCTAACCACCATAAGCTGAAAGCGTCCACTTGAAAACTTGGCGTGACTTGACCGCTCCCACACGCATGCGCAATTCGTGAATGCTGTGACTTTTAAATTTATTTCAAATGATTTAGCAGTTTATAGCTACCTCAAATGCGGCATTTTCATCCAGTTCGTGCTGCCCTCTGTATTCCAACAGAATGTAATTTGTATGTTGGTAAAACTGAAGATAAATGGAAACCTGGTCGATGTTTTTACTAACGGTACTGCAGGGAGACGGTGTTGCGTGTGTTTCTCCTTTAGAAGCTAAATATGACGAGTGGGAAAGGGAGAGGGGTATCGTGTTTAATATTCGTATGATTTTCATTCATAGAAATGGAATCTTTAATTGCAGAAACCACACGAATCATTTTTTTTTACTTTCTCATATACGAAGACACAAAGAGTATTGTATTTGTCAAAAAATTCGAACTCGAGATTTCGATGAATGCCCAGGTTTTAGACCTCCCTCAGTCCGAAAAATACAATTTTGGAATTATGTCTGTCTATGTGTTGTATGTCTGTGAGCACGATACCTCAAAAACTATTAAATCTACGGGGATGAAATTTGGTATGTGGTCTTGACACATATTTTGTAGGTTTCTATCAAATTTATTTTGGACAAAATCCGCCCGCGGGAAGTCTGTCTGTCTGTATGTCCGTGTTAATGTGAACGCGATAGCTCACAAACCTGAAAAGCTAGATAGATGAAATTTGGTACACAGTTTTATCATCAGGAATTTAGGTCCGAATAAAATTTTGAGCCCAATCCGCCAAAGGTTTGTCTGTCTGTCGGTCTTGTATAATCGCATACTTGTAAAACTTATATCTCATAAGCCCTTTGGCTTAGATAAATAAAACTTGGTATCACGGATGCTAACATTAATTATGGATCTGTTCCCAATTTTCATCTCAATCGGTTAAAAAAGAGGTGTTCGAATTGCATATATTTTATTTTTGGATCTACACGCGAATGTGTACTGGAAGTAATCTCTGTGCATGATATTAGCGGCTTCATGACGAAAGCCTTATGCTTAATAACTCCTGCTTGGCGCTTTTTTTCCCTTTTTGGCTCCTTTTCCCTCCTTTGGCGAATTCTGATCCTGCTCGGATTATTTTATTTCCGTTTGTTTTTACGTGTCCTGGAGAAATGTGGTGCGTTCTGTGAATAGATAAGATTCGAAATTTTCATCCGAGCAAGGGTGTGGCGAACTGACATGCTATACGAGAGTTTTTGAGAAGTGAGTATACGAGAAAGTTTAGGGGAGGCCACTCCCGCTGGTTTCTTCTCAAATTTGCGCCCATGCTGTTTTTTCATTCTAAAGGGGTATTTACATAATGAGAGAGGCCAATAGAGGTTACGTATCAATAGCAGTAGCACACCGAATTTTAATCTCAGCTTGTCGGAAGGTATCCCTGACAATTCTAAGTAGTTGAAGAACTCTACAGGATAGGATGTTACTTGTTATTGACCATTAGCGTATCTACAGATAGATATTCTGAAATACCTTCCTCTATTTGTGACATTTGTTTTTCATTTATCTGACCTAAACTTTCATTAGTCAGTGCCAAAATTATCAATTCAACAGTCATTATTTATTCCTCATATATTCTCCATTGCTGTTAATTACATCATTGTCCTAAATGGTATCATCAGGCCCTTACAATCTGAGGAATATATCATCCACCATACTATATGTCATCGCTTCTACCATTCAAAAGAATGCATGAAACAAAATATATCTTCGTATATTTTTCTTTAGCTATGATTAACATTAGTTTCTAAATCTACTCTATTAAAATTCGAAGGTAAACAAACGTATGTATGTATGTATGTATGTATGTATGTATGTATGTATGTATGTATGTATGTATGTCCCTCTATCTTCTCACGAACCGCCGAACGGAGAAGCGCTTGGAAAGTACCAAAAGATGGGGAATAATCCAGGGAAGCCGTTTCGGCCATTTATATTCCGAAATTTTAATTAGTGAAAAAGATATTAATTAAAAACTAACTGACAACAATGCTTTTCATTGTTTCGGATACTTTATAACAATACTTTTCATTGTTGCAGCGCAATTCCAAAATTTATTTTATTGTTGAAGTCGTTTACTTTAAAGAACATTGTTACAACAACAATAAAAAAGTGACGCTGACAGAAATAAAAAAATGTATTGTTGAAAGTGTATAAATTCTTTTTTTTTTTTATCCCGTGATATAACGTCCAACAAAATCATTTTAACGAAATTAAAAGGGGTGTTTTGTTTCTGTAAAGTTATGTGCCGAAAGATATAGATTAGTTATGTTAGTGATTTTAATCATTATTCATTGATTTGATTAAGTTTAAATATTTGTGGAAGCTTCTATTTTAAGCTGATATTTGGAAGTTACTACTTTTGCTTTGTTCAATTCTCGCTTTTTCCGATGCCTAAAAGAAAAAGAGGAATTACAGTAGACGGGAGGCAATTAGAAAACGTGAAAGGAGAGTTGTTGAAACTGAAGAAGAAAGAAGCCGCCGATTGCGACTATAGCACAACGTGGCCAGGACAGAAGAGCCGAAGAAACAGAAGAACAAAGAAATAGCCGATTGGTAACAATGGCACAACGTGGCCAGGAGAGAAGAGCCGAAGGAACAAACGAACAAAGAAATAGCCGATTGTCAGCCATGTTACAACATGCAAGAGAACGCCGTCTAAATGTTATTGAAGGACAAAATCACCATCAGATACAAACTTTTTATACAGCTAGAACTGTTTTGAACTGAAGAACACAACTGTGGAGAAATGGACAATGTCTGTCTGAAATGCGGAGGGTTGTATTTCCGGGATGAAAAGAATACCAGAGGAATTTACACTCATTGTTGTCATAATGGAAATATAATTGAGCAGGCTTCAGTGTATCCAGTGGAAATGAAAGGATTGATGGATGGCTCCGATGAATTATCAGTGCATTTCAAAAATAACATTAGGTCGTACCAGTGCTTCAATGGGTGCACAGATTGTACCGTCTACAGGGAGAGGAGCGTATTGCTCCAGAATTCATGGCCAAATTTATCACAGGACCTCTCATCTACACCCAGCTGAAGCAGGAGGTGAAAACACTAATACAATACACTTCAACAATATTATAACATACATTAGGCATGTGTCACGTGACCTCAGGTATTATTCGATTTAGCCCGTGCAACGCCGGGCCATACAGCTAGAAGTAATCACTGACACAACGTGAGCAGGAGAGAAGAGCCGAGGAAACAGAAGAACAAAGAAAAGGACGATTGGCAGTAATGGGACAACGTAGCCAGCAGAGAAGAGCCGAAGAAACAGAAGAACAAAGAAAAGAGAATGCGTTTTGGGGGGAACGTAACGTTTACGTTAGCGACAATATATGTAAAAAAAAAATAAATCGGAGGCGGGCATATGAAAATTAGTAATAAAAAGACTAAATTTGAAAGAATATTTTCATTTCTTGGAGAAAGTAAGTGACAATATTTGTTGAAAAAGAACGGAGCCGGGCATATGAAAAAATATGTATCCGAAGGCCTCACGTGATCTCACTTCTCTCCGCCCGGGAATATCCCATTATTCAAGATTGCCCGTGCAACGCCGGGTCATGCAGCTAGTCTACTCTATTAAAATTCGAAGGTAAACAAACGTATGTATGTATGTATGTATGTCCGCCTATCTTCTCACGAACCGCCGAACGGAGAAGCGCGCGGAAAGTACCAAAAGATGGGGAATAATCCAGGGAAGCCATTTCGGCCATTTATATTCCGAAATTTTAATTAGTGAAAAAGATATTAATTAAAAACTAATTTACAACAATACTTTTCATTGTTTCGGATACTTATAACAATACTTTTCATTGTTTCGTATACTTATAACAATACTTTTCATTGTTACAGCGCAATTCGAAATTTATTTTATTGTTGAAGTCGTTTACTTTAAAGAACATTGTTACATCAACAATAAAAAAGTGACGCTGACAGAAATAAAAAAAATGTATTGTTGCAATATGGAAACCTGAACAATGCAACAAGTCAATGTGGATAGAGTTTTGTGTGGGTTTTGGTAATTGATATAAAGAAACAGGGAAAATTAAATCGCTCATATAGGGTTTTTACTAAAACTATTGTTTTCTATGAGGTTTCACTTTTAGATTTCATGTACTCAGTGCATCTTGCTTCATGCGCATATAAACTGGAGGCGGGCATATGAAAAAATACGGATTCCGATCAACGCTGGGTTATCTCATTCCTTCCGTACTAAAGTCAGACAAAAAATAATTCCGGAATCGTAATTTTACAAAATAAAGATTATTTTTGCGATTTTTTAAAAGTATATTTTGAAGCCTTTACGCGGACGGAATGATTGAACCTCTCTTTTCTCCTTATTTCTTTAGGAGAGAATGTTGGGCTTGTGTCACATGACCTCACTTTTTCTCTCCGTCAAGGAATGACGCATTATTCGACATAGCCCGTGCAACGCCGGGTCACGTAGCTAGTTTTAATCTAAAACCCTTGCAACTATATCATATCTATTATTGGATTTCTGTTCCGGCGTCAATTTATCGACAATTTCTTGAATAAAATCTGATAAGGAAACGTTACAAATATAAATAACTAAAATAATTTAAATAGACTGCAAACTCAAAAAATGAAAATCAAGCGTCGAGTTGAGTAATTTCAGTTATTATTCCACAAATTAATTATTTCTTTTCACAGCAAGAACGCACAATCGCAGCTTTCTTTATGATCACGTGATGTTTCACTTTAAAAATAAGTTACTCCACGTGTTTACGCATTCCTTAAGGATCACGTGACAGTTGATTGAAAAATAAAATAGTAATCTATGATTACGCCACTTTCAGGAACTGTTGTAAGCATTGATGTGAGCGTGGCAAGCCTTACACTCTCTGGGTAAACTAGGAAGGCGTGGGAAATTAAAAAAAAGACATTGAGATGTGTAAAATCTCTTGTAAACTATGATGTAAAGTAACAATTTAGGTTCCATTTTGCGCCTGTTTCGCGTGTTTGTGCCTCAAGACGTCACTTGCACTCATGAATTCCTATAGACGAGATTTCTGCTTTGTTTATTTTGGATTCACAGACCGTTTTCAGATAAGCATCCGTTTAAACAACCGCCAAATCCTCTTGGATACTGTAGCATGCACCAATTTCGAAACAGTTCTTTCTTTAGTTCACAAAGCGTCGAAGTTTTCTCTGAGTTTGTTTAATTCTCTTTATTTAAAACTGCTCTTAAAACTGCTAAATTTTAAGTGGAACGATTGTAATTAGTTAACTCGTTTGATTAAAAATTTAACCACCAATGATTATCTAAATCGTTTGGTTGGAAACATAACCACCAAACAAACCTTAGAAATTGCGAAAAGTGCGATAGCGAACACTTACTGCATCCTTCTCATAAAATGGGGCTCTTATTTTTAAGAAACATCCAGAGCTACAGCGATAGGAACATCATTTTCAAAGTATCCTTAAGCCATAACATTGAAAAATTCTTCTTTAAACATTAATTATCATATCTCAACAGAGTGTTGAAATTTTGAAGATATCCATGAGAAATTACACCGGAAGTCGATCGGCAGGCCCACGCCGTCAATACGTGCAAGGTCGTGCGGCGCACGACAGCACCGGCCAAGTGTTAACCATAAGTCATTAAGTTAAGTAAGGTCAACTGTTAACCCTAAGCCATTGCGTAAAGGAGCATTAAGAAAGCCATTCACATATCAACCAAAATGGAATTTTTGGAACACGGGAAAGAAAAAGCATCCGTCAGTTTTAAAAACAGACAGAAATTGGCATAGCGGAATGGCAGTGCTGGAATTCAAACGAACTCAAAATCCAACATTACATGCGCCGATACCAATTTGGGGCCTCGATCCGAAGGTAGCGGCACATGAAAACATCTGCCAAGATTGAGACCTCGCGACGAGGCTAGAAAATTGGAAATATGCCGAGTGGGAGGAGGAAAAGGGTGATCAAAGAGCTACGGTAGCGCAATTTCGGGCCTACGTGAGCGACGTGCGTAATTTTTCGATTAAAATGGGTAGGGGAAAAAAGGGGCTTAGGACAAATGGCATAGTTAGCCATCAAATGAAAGCCCAGCTTTAGACATTTGTACGATGGCACCGATTAGGCTTGGTGTGGGCCTGTCTGTCGGCACTACGGAAGCTGTATATTAACCCAAATAAACAAAACATAAAACTCGTCCATGCAAAAAATGTTTATTTTTGCGAGCTGAACCTCCTCTCAAAGTTAATGCCATGATTTTACAATCATTCTGAATATGCAATCCTCTGCCGCCAAAAGAAATGTGATCTCGGCCCATTTTTTTTTTCAATATTACCACGGTAATAAGGTATACAAGCGCAAGAAAACAAAATAAAAATTGTGAAGAATATTTAATATTTAAATATTGATGAAATCAATTTCGTATAGCTACTTGATAAATGTTATTAAAAAACTTCAAATTAAAATGTTTCTTTTTCAGTTTTTTAATATGATAAGGTTTTAGGCTAGCATACCATCTGTAAATTGCGTGATGTGAAATTCATTCACTGAAAAAAAAGCAGAGGAAAGAAACTGTAGTTCTGCAAAGGAGTTGCTATAAGACATACAGACAGACGGACAGACATTTATGTAAATTGCGCAATGTAAAAGTCGATACACACAGAATGCAGCTGCTGATTCGCTCTCATTCCAGGTGCCGAGGAAATCATTTAAGCCTTTCAGCGAAAGCTCAGTCCTCTAAGCTGATTAAATATACTTCAGCTGCCCCCGCCACTACTCAGAGAACACCGGAGATCTGTTTTTTCAGAATTCAAGGGCTGCAAGTGTTCTTCTTAGGAGGATCGTAAAGGTATGAAACTATTGTTCCAGCAGTATATAACTTTTTAGAATAGATGTTTCTTCTAAGCTATGGATATTTCTCCCCGCAATAATAATACCTCTATCAGTTTTAACTCCGGGGTAAGAATGATCTAAATTTCCTATAGAGAATATATTATGAAACTTAAAACATGAAATTGTATTTCTACATTATGGGTTCTATTATTACTTTTTGGAAGTTTGGGTAATGAACCAGGAAATGTCTTTTTTGCAAAATATTGGCTGAAAAATGAAAATCATACTCTACACCAATGCGTCGGAATAATGACTAAATTGCATGAATTAAAAAAAAAGATAGCAGAGATAAGTATGAAACATATAAACAATATACAATCCTTATCATGTTCTCAAGGGCTTAATTAGTCAATCACAGCTGACATGCGTGTAAGAATACATTTAAGCCTCAACGTTTTAATTGTAATGGTGAAATTTAAATGGCAAAATATTACAAATCATAACAGAAAATAACTTTATCAGGTCTTGTAAATCTATCGAAGTTATGTGATTAAGTGCAGCCTTACAAATCTTTTTAAATTTTCTGCAACAAAACGTGAGATTTTCTTAACAAATCAGTTGAAAAAATTAATGCAATATCCTTAAAGGTTCGGCCTGATGCAATAAGTTTTAAGATTATTATATCTTATATTTATCTTTTTATTATGTATCGTTTCTTAAAATATTATCTTAACAATATCAAAAGTGCCTATCGATTTCTTAATATTTTAAATTGCTGTGCAAATCATTTGATGATGACAAAACTAATATGATACATTTTATACAACATATTAACTTTCATGTATACTAAAACATTGTATTAATTTCTAATGTTTTTATTGTTAATCACTTTTTGCTTTATTTTATTTGATTATCTATATATTTAGTTTTCATATGGTGTGTAAATATATCGTAAATATTATTCATCGATTTTTTAGTAAATTAAGCAGTATTATTATAATAACCGTAATGAAATTTGAAATGCTTCATGAATTATTGCGTCAAAATAAAATTTCCGCTTCAATTTGATGATATTATTGATTTATGTCTCCGTATATTGTATCAGATTAAAATCAACACTGGTCTACCCATATCATCGTGGAAAAAATTACATGAAATCAATTTCCAATTCTTATTGTTAAACACTTCAGCTCCAAAAAGAAATTGATTGTAAAGTATTGAGTATAAAAGCATCACAAGTGAAAGCAGCGTTTCGTGTGAATGGAGAAAATTCGTGTCCATAACAATTTCAAGGTTTTATTGATTTCAGAAGTCTGGAAAATCCAGACTGAAAGCGTAAGTTAAAGCATCCAGAAGAGAGGAAGCATTTAAACCTTGAAAATGACGAATTTACCCGCAGGAAATTTGAAAATACTCACTTTTAATAAATTCCAGCAAAATCATTACTCTAATCATAAGATGGATTTTGCGCTTTGTTTTTCGAATTTATGGAATCAACGAAGAAATGTCTTCATGTAGCAAAATTTTATCCAGAATTTTGAATGTTTTCATGCATTTAGCTTTTAATTACAAAACATTTCTATGAACGGAGTCATACTTAAGTTATACAGGCCCCAAACATATCGGACAGGGTTATCTGTTAGCTTCTATGTTTCCTCTGGCGATTCGTTAAAGCTTAAAATCAAGGAAAAATCTTTAACGAAATTTACTAGCACGATATCAAAATATTAATAACCTTCAAGGAAAAAAATGGAAAACCGCATGGGAATTGTCATTCGTCTCTTCATCATGTGTTATTTGTTCATCTCGATAGCAGCCACTATCGCTTTTGGCCTAGCAACCTCACCATACGAGACAAAAAGTTAGTTGGATTTTTATATGAATTTTGAGAAAGTTGTTCTTGCACCTTTAATTTCCGTTTTCAAAAGCTGTTTGTTTCTTTATTTTTATGTTCACTCATTTATTGCTTCTGTTATGTGTGGAGAACTGTTTTATGAGTTCAGCAAATTCCTTTTCCGATTCCATAGCATTCTAGAGAAAATACTTTCGTTGTTTAACGCTTTACTATTTGAAGTTATGCACAGAATGCAAGATGCACTTTCGTTAACTTGCCTTCTTATTCTCTGCATTCATTTGAAATTAATGTTTTTCTTCCTTTGTGAATTCCTGTTCACTACCCCAGTAGCACAGAAATATTATATAATATTTGCACAATGTTATGCAATATTATGAACACAGAGGAACACCGAATACCGTAACAAAGTATTTTATTGTATGTATCAGTATTTCCGAGATACTAAATTTTCACAAATAATATAAAAACAATGTTTTAGTATAAAAATCTTCATTTTAACTCAAGATATCACTCGATTGGAGGTTTTATTTCGAAAAACTCCGCTGGAACAATTATTCTTTAAGATGCTGAATATTATATCATACTAAACAATGCAATGTATGCAATATTTAAAATTCTATATTAATCGATGTTTATCAGTATTTTAAGGTGAAGTTATTCTTACTGTCAGCAGATGGCAGCATGATTGTAACACTTTATTTATCAGCGTTGAATAATATGTCCAAAAAATATTTTACAAAATGTTCATTTGAATAATGATGTTTACAATATCATTTTGTTTTACTGTATAGAAAAGGCGGGCCGGATTCAGCTAAGTAAGCTAACCATAAAAAAGCTCTTACATATGTATTATCCATTGTTCTGTGAAAAAAATTCGAGTGTTATTCTTATCGTAAAAATATGCACGTGATTTATTGTTGCGAATCTTGTATTTGATTTTCAATCCATACTGTAGTTATAAATGTTAAAGTCGTCTCGTAATACATTGAAAGAGGAATAAAGAAATTTCAAAATTATTTTAAAACCTTTCAAACATATTATTATAATTATTTTTAAACCTTATTGCCTTAATTTATTAAATTAGCAAACTTAGATATAAGAGCTAAAATTGCTTCCTCTTTGACTTCTAATTTCATTTTGAACTCGAAATTGTAACGATAAAAGATAATTTAATTAAAAAGACTATTCATATTAATTGTTAATGTATGTTATTATAGAAATTATCTCCATTTGTAACGAAAGAGCACTCTATTTTTTTAACAGTTTATATATTTTATCTTTTCTTTTCACTCCTATAACGTAGAGAGATATCAAAATGATTCACATTCACTTCAGTGCAAGTTCATGTAAAAGTACTCAGCAGTTTAGGCTAATACTTTTAATAATTTTTTAAAATATGCTAATACTTTTAATATTTTTTATTTGTTATCTACATATGTAAAATGTAACTTAATAATAATTGAAATATATACATTATAATTTAACTTATAGAAATCATTACCAAAGTTGCAATAAGAATGAATTTTTATTTATATTTATCACGAAAGACATAATACTTCGAAGTGGAGAAATACAGAACATACAATTAATATAAAGCTATGTCAGAAATATACTGAAAAGTCATAATTAAGAATAACAAAAAGAAAAAAATATTGATCCTCATCAGAGAAAGAAAACATTAATAAAAAGAAATATATTGTTCTTTCAGAAATAGCCATAATTATGGGCAAGAATTAAACAATATGAGTCACTAAAATAAATTAAAAATCAATCATTTTGAGAACAACTATTTAACAGTTATTAAAGGTTTATGAAAGTTACACAAAATGCAAATAGTAAAAAAATGTAGAATTTATATTAAGTATGAAGTTGAAAGTGATCTTAACATATCACAGAGTTCGGAGTAGGCATAAAAACTTTGACCAAAAATGAGATATTAATTTG
Organism: Araneus ventricosus; assembly: GCA_013235015.1. Lineage (NCBI taxonomy): Eukaryota > Metazoa > Arthropoda > Arachnida > Araneae > Araneidae > Araneus > Araneus ventricosus. Next base: position 3,848 of record BGPR01029205.1, on the reverse strand, counting down.
CACTTGGGTTCTATAATGCTAAGCTGACAATAACCTATATATGAAATCAAATGGAACAGACTTCCTCCTGAAAATGCTGAAAAATTATTGTTGAAATTATCATTGAAAAAAACTGGAAAAAGAATTTTAACTGTTCTTGTTTTAAATCCGACAGAACCGTTCAGTTATAAGCTGAAAAAAATTGAAATTAATAGTGTTATTAGAACGTCGGATGCAGCAAATTTAAAAGCAAAAATAAAATTTCGATGGCAAAACTCACCATTTTTTAAAAAAATTCTCAAAATTCAGTAAACTACGTTTGAAGCTCAGAACAAATTTCATTAGAAAGAAAATTGTTTGTTCTGTCCATATCTGGTGTATCAATTTTTTTCGAATTAAAATAAGAAACGATACTATATATGGACAAAAATGTTTCAAAAATAACCCCAAAAAGCACAAAACATTAAATAAAAATTTTCTAGATTAAATTTTAAAATTCGGACTTCGAGGTGCATTAAGTTACCTTTACGACTACCTGTGTGCTAAATTTCATGGCTGTGAGTGCGATAAATTCGTTTGGACATCGCGCGCATGCACGCACACACACAAACATTGCCCTTTATAAGTATAGATTATTAACCCGTATTTTACCATCGTCCTATATATAGGACAGCTCAGATTTGTAGAATTTTTCTTAGCCAATATCGCATTTTTAATTTATGTTCCGCTTCTAAAATATATTTTAAGATTGATAAAGGCTATTTACTATCTTTTTAAGTTCAATTTTGATCATTTTTGATTTTTTTAAGAATTTTGAATTTGGCTAATTTTTGCTACTTTATTTAACATGAATTATATTTTTCTTTCAATTAATTATGAGAAGTTAATGCAAGATTTATTTTCAAATTTATTCATGACAAGTCTTATATGTTATTTCTGAGTAAAATTTGCAAACAAAAAGCAATATTCAAACTGGTTTTACAAAGCCTTTAGGTACCGTCCTATATATAGGACGATAGTAAAATCCCCTACTATGCACACCCATACAAAGGCGTTTCAAATTTTGGGGAAAAGGATTAGAATATCTATGTTTTACTTATTGCAAAACACAATAACATATGGTTTGCTTGTAACATGAACCTGTAGGCGTGTCTTGAGTAATATATTTGTGCTGTTCCTTTGGTTGAGAGTTTTGGTCACGTGCTGACGCTATCTTTTGTAGGGAAAAGAATACTGCTGTTCGAGGTGTGATCTGATTTTACATCCATTCCTTCCAGAAAAGTATTGTAAATGAGTCGGAGATTTTTAACTGAAAATGCTTCTGAGTATTTAATGTCATTGGCCGATGAATATGTTGATAGTGATCTTTAAATGATAATACAAATATTACCACCTGATCCAGAAATTGTCACTGATGAAGAAGAAATTAATGATGCCTGCACCAGAACTGATCATGGCCATGTTGACTTTGACGAAAAGATTCAGAAGAAACAGATGGAACTATTGAAATTCTAAAGGAAAAGGATGCTGCTGAATATGTTTAAACACCTACATGGACTAATTGTTCACCAAAATTTTGATCAGGTCCTGAATTATTTTACGGATATGATTTCAGGAAAATCACCTTGGAACTTCCCGAGATGATGGCTGAAAATATGATTGTCCAGCTATGGTAAAAGGTAACAAGCATGCTTGACAGAAAAATATTCACGATTTTTGTCTAAAATTTGATGAACTAAAACAAGTTTTGGTTATAATTTTCTATAGCGGATGTCAAAATTTACCCATAGAAAAAATGTACTGGGAAAATGCTCCTGATACTGGAACAACGCTTGTTAGTCAAACAATGTCAAGAAAGCGATACTTAGAAATCTAGATGTATTTATACTTCAATGACCATACTGCTATTGATTCAGATCGCTATTAGAAAGTACGCCCAATTTACAAATTGTTGAATAAAATTTCACAACAGTTTGGTGTGTTTTCTGAACATTTAAGTAATGATGAAAGAATAATCAGCTATTTTGGGAGACATAGATGAAAAATGAACATGAAAGGAAACCCCATAATATTTGGATATAATCTAAGGATACTCTCATCTTTAGATGTATATCCTTCTCGTATTATATCATATCAGGCAGTAAAGCAATTCTGAAAACAATTGTGGCATGACTATGAAAAGAAAGAAAAGAAATCATTAGCCCAAACAGTCGCTGAAAATTGGCTGTCTGTTGTTGAAACTCCTGCAAACCATAAAATTTATAAGGATAATATGTTTACGTCCTGTGATCTTTTGGTCCCTCAGAAGCAAGTGTTTCTTTGCTACGGGAACAGTTAAGGAGAATAAAATTTCAAAATGCCCTTTAATAAAATTGCATCTGTTCGATGTATTGACAAAAGAGTTGTATTATTTATCATCAATTTTGAAGACGAAAGAGGCTTTAAAAAAGTAGAAAGAAGAATGAAGGATGGAAAGCAGAATGTATATATACCATTGTGTGTTGTTTCGTATAATTTGTACAAAAATGGCGTAGATTTGTTGGACAATCTCATAAAAACATATTTTTCGTCCATGCAAGGGAAAAAGTGGCAATGACCATTATTCAAAAATGTATTTGAGACATCACTGGTTTAGAAACATTTAAAAACTTTATCTCCATAACAAGCTGTAGAACTCATCGAATTTCTTCAAACTCATCGTCAACCTGGGATTGTGTGTAACTCGCAATGTTGGAAGAATGAGTTTGGGCATTCAAAAAAAAATCCAGATTACTTCAAATTTCCAAGTGAACTCTTTCTATTAAATGGAAAACAATTCCAATGACAGCTTATAAACTGTTCAAGCAAACACTTAACTATTTGCCAAAAATGTAATTTAGGACTTTGCTTTGAATGTTTACTACCATTTCATGTAAACCAAGATGCTTGACTGCAAAGCATGTAGTAGTGGATTATACCATTGTCCTATATATAGGACAGCTTGTAAAAAGACAACCGATAAAGTTTTCTTAAGTTTTTTAACTTTATACTTTTGCTTGATGTCTCATTAGTCTGCGATAGAATTTTTTTGGAAAAATATGAATTTTTTCTTAATGCGGTAAAATATGGGTTAAGCCAAAATCAGATTTCATTAAATTGTTCAAATACTGCAGTGCATTATATTAACGTTAGTTTTGAATTTTTACTTTTATTTATGTATAAAATTGTTTGCAAGTACAGTGCCTACGAAAAAAACATTTATTTGCAGGTACAGATCTGCGAATAAAACGTTATTAGCAGTACAGTGCGCTAATGTCGGCTCTTGCCCGACGTTCGCCGCTAAGAACCATCGGACGCGGTTGTTGTTTGGGAGAGTAACCGACTGGGACGGTTGTGTGCTTTTTGGGAAAACTGGATCAAATGGGATTAATCAAATGAAGTACGGTACTAGCAAATAACGCTTTATTCGTAAGTTATGTACCTGCAAATAATCACTTAATTTATAGATTTCTATAGATATGTCGTCGCTTAACAAGGAATACTGTCTATCTCCGTTTTTAGAAATTTCAAAGATGAAGAAAAAACCCAATTTTTCTCAGCCAATAAAGAATATTTCTTAATTTTTTCACATCTGGCAGGAGCATTCGGTTTCATCTTTATATCAGATGTTAATTAAAGTCAGAAATATTCTTTATTGGTTGCGAGTATTTTCTTCCTCTTTGAAATTTCAAGAAATCGAGTTGGGTGATGTTGCTTGTTAAGCGATGACATACTTCCATGAGATATTATTTTAATTATTATTAGTGATAGTTTTTTTGATATCGTATTATTTGGAATTGAAAGTGAATTAGTTAATTATTAACACTTAATGATTATTGAATTATATTTTC
>BGPR01029204.1:0-19424 GCA_013235015.1 Araneus ventricosus | reverse complement strand
CTGTTGCTGGTTCAGTTACGTATTGCTCTCCAAGATGGTTCTTTCGTTAGCGATCAATGCCACGTGTACGTACCATTTTAACCTCTCTAATTGGCTGCTGTATAAATGCGACTTTTACTGACGTCAGTCACAAGAACCCCATGTACACCCCTGTGTATAAGTTAGAGGAACGCGTTCCTGGAATCTGAACAATAGAGGAAGGGCAAGGGAATGCATTCCTACAAGCACAGCAAAAACGGTTTTTGTTCTGTTGAAAAAAAAAAAACTGAACTAAGAAAATTTTTGCGACGCACATTAAGTGAGAAGTGCTTTTTTAATGCGGCGCATAAATGAATAAGAATTATCATTGTTTTTCTATATCCCTGGCCGGGACCGTGAAAAAAACGCGCGTACAAGTGAGAGGTCACTGTATTTCTCTTCTTTATATTATTTTCTCTGTATATATTTCTCTTCTTTCTACGTAATTTTCAATTAAATCTTTTTATTAATACAGAAGGTCCGAATTTCACACAGATTTGTTTTCGACATGCCCTATAAAGAATCTCACTTCCATTCCGAAATATTCACTGCAAATCATTTGAAATTTTATACGTCAGCCTTCATTCATTTCTTACGTCAACAGCTAATGATGTAATCGCTGACATTAGAGACGCAATTTCAACTTCAGTAAGCTTCAAGTAGATTTGCGTCCCAAGTTAGGACGATTTTGTCAATCAACGCTTCTAAAGAGAAAACGTGCTCTTGGACCGATTGAATGTTTTCATGAAAAAATAAGTCATCATTCAAGGTTAATTTAGAATGGCGCTGGAAAATATGAAATTACTAAAAGAACGATTGCAAAAAATTGGAATGTTTAATTAATCCAGGTATAATCCTGTAGAATACTGTCAGCATCTTGGATATGATTGCGTTGGCAAATTTGAATACGGAATTGGGCTGAGAACCAACGATGAAAAGTTTTATTAAAATTAAATTCACAATAAATTTCTAAAAATCAAAGGGTAGAATCCATTTGCCCCAGCAAAACCTCAAAGTACTATATTTTTTAAAACGTTGCTCAGTAAACTCCGCATAGCATAACAATATTCATATTTTACTCATTCACATACATTTCGCTAATTCTTAAAAAGGAAGCAAAAGAGAAAAGAACCGAATAATAAAAAGTATGACATTTTCAGTTTAGATCACGACTTCTTTAACTGTGAATTGAATAGTCTGGGGGACAAAAAATTTCACGGCTCCCCCTCGTTTCACCCTTTTCAATATTTACAGCCAAAAAGCAAATTAAGAAATTATTCACTTGAAATACTTCATTAAAAATTGCCGAACATCTATTGTAAATTGAGGGTTTTTTCATTAATTTATTATTAGGTGATATAACATTTCTTTATTTATTTTCCCATTTATACGATTGTGAAACATTTGGCAATTATTGAGAAATCGATATTCCATCACATAGTCTGAAACCGATACAGTTCTGGATGCAGAAAATATAGTACTGCATTTAAGAATGCATAAAAATAGTAACAAAATTATAATTAACCTTCTAAAAACCGGAATATCCTTTGAATATCCGTTTACTTAGCAAGTACCTCAGCGATCATAATGACCAATAATCCGGTCAGAGGCTTCATTCCGGTTATTTGAATGCCGAATAAAAGCATTTCCTGCTTGCTGGAAAAGAATATTCCAAAACCAAAATCATTTCCATCGATTCAATACTAAATTTCTCAGTTGCAATGCATACATGGTATTTAACCTATAAAGGAACGAATTTTGCAGAGGAGAAAATTATACCGTTTTTTCCTGTAATAACGCTTTTATTTTAATATATCGGAAGCAATTCTGCGAGCCAGATACAAATGAACTCATTCTCCGCTGAATTTTTGTCCACAAAAGGGTTTATTATTATTTCAGTTACACTTAGTTAAAATTAAGGAAAGATTTCATGAAGCCGCATGCGTCACTGCCCTTTGAAGAAGTCAAGATCGATCGCTGTTTACTACAAGAAATAACGGTTTTTCTTAGAATGAAAAATATCTAATCAATTTATTATTTGACAAGTGATATTAAGATCCTGTTTTAAAGCTACACTAGGGTTCGTTGGACGGAACTCGTGTTTCAGATACGTATTTTCTTCACCCTATCCATTTGTGGGCGACAGACGTAGGATAGAATCGAGACTTAAACCCATTACCTGCCGATTCGGAATCCGAGACTAACATTAAGTCACTGGAATTCCACTTAAATGAATTTATATGGAAACAAAAGTAAATTTTTATAATCAAATGATAATGAATATGAACAACAAGACGAAAAACAGTAAAATATCACCATGAGATATTTCAGAGAGCCGATTTCAAGATGCTTTAGGATTTCACCGATTACGACAAAAGGGTCCTTATCACATAAACTAATAAAGCGTGCTTTCTTCAAAAAAAGGTGATAAAAATGATGGCAATAGAGTAGAATCCCCAGCATCTACAAATGATCACGCGCATTTTAAAGGATGAAAAAAATGATTACATGCTTTTAAAATTTTTAATAATGAAGTGGTGAAAATTTCGCTTCAATTGAATTATGAAAAAGCACAACAATGGAAACAAGTTCAATTATTTTCATAAAAAAGAAAGCGAACTTCTTTGTCAATATTTGTATAATGCGTCCCATATAAAAATTATTTACAGTCACTCAGTTTTTACTTCTGCCAAAAAATATTTAATTCTTCCAGAGTTACGCTCTTCAACGAACTTTTCGTTTATATAACTACACGGAAGCGACATATTTCCAATATTACTGTATATTATATGTGAAAATATCGAGATTGATTGCAATTCTGGAGTTGGTTTAGTTTTATACGATTCGGATTAGATTCAATAACAACACCGAGATTTATTTTAACGGACCCGAATACTGTAATTCGAAATGTAACACCGGTAGTAAAATGGCTCGGTTGGGTTGATAGACAGTGGCTTTATAGAGCAGGATCGGAATATGGCGATGCTACACCAATATAAGGTATAAAATTACTGTTTTAAATGTAGAATGACTTTATATATAAAGTTAGAATTGATATATAGCCAAATAGTATAAAAAAATAGATATTTATTTACCAAGAATGCGAACAACGAGACATAGCGATACAAGAATAGTCGATGTTTACAATTAAGATGGCATAATTATGTTATACTGTTGCCACAACTTTGTTAATACAAAAGTAAGTTCTATAAATAAAACTGGAGCCTTACAGCAAATTCATGGTGATATATTGAAAACCAAATTCTGTCAAAGTCAATGAAATATTGAATCGTTAAAACCGATGCCAATTTAACAATTACATGATACAGTATAAATGCAGAAAATGAGAGACAAGTAAAATTTGGTTAAAAGATGTAGCAAAATACAACTGTATTAAACAGTGGCGTAATGACCAGCAGGGTCGGATTTAGATTTTGAAACGCTCCGTGCAAAAATTAAAAATTGCGCCCCTATGGAATTACAATGTCAGCACTTTTTTTAAAAAAGATATATGGTCTTTTTTTTACATTTTTTAGCGAACGTCCAATTAAAAAACAATGTAACTCAGAAAATGACACATACTTATAATAACCTTTCACTTAAAATACTTCATTTAAAAACAGTTTACAGGAATAAAATTCAAACGATTTTTTTTTTTTTTCACGAACTTTTAGTTCCGAGAATTCTCTAATTAATCCAGAAACATCCAACTGCTACTCGGTTCGTACTGAATTCCTAATATAGCATGGTCTGACAATCTTGTTTGAGATGTTGCTGTTCGCAAATAGTTCTTAATTATTTTTAGTTTGGAAAAAGTACGTTCCTCGGATGCAACACTTCTTGAAAGAGTTAATAAAATTCTTACAGCAATGCTCAAGTTTGGAGTAAAATTCACACAGACATTGCCTTTTATATATATATAGATTACTGGAGCAGTTCCTTGAAAGTTTTGCGCTCATTAGTACATAAAATTAGATTGTTTTATTGTTTTTATAGAATTTTTTTCAGAAACTTTTCTAATTAATTCAGAAACTGCGTTGCGATTTTTTTTTTTCTCAATTTGTTTTGACAATTTTTCGCCCCTCGATATTTTTACTCCGTGCCGGGGCACAGACTAACGGAGTATTCGTCCGGCCCTGGCTACCAGGGGGGCATAGATGCCCCCGGTACCAGTTTTATGGGCCGCCACGGAGTCAAAAGTTACCGTATTTATGCCATTTTTAAAGCAAAATATGATGAGGGGGTGTAAAAATGCCATTCTACGGGCACCATTCACGCTTGCTAAGCCACAGATAACGACTGAAGTAAAAAAAAAAAAAATCGTATTATTTTCCGCCATTTGCCCTCGCTACGCTACTGGCCACAGTGAGAAAACGTTAATGCATTCATATAACTTTTTGAAGTCAAATACGATGAGGGGGGGGGGCGAAAAAATCACATCATGACCCGGGCGCCAGTTACCCTCGATACGCCACTGGTATAAAAATAAATTGGAAATATTTTTGGAGTTAAAAAAGTATCGGTTAAAGGCTAAAGTTCAAGAACGTTATTATCAGGAATGGCGTGCCCGACAGGGGGCGGGGCACGACTTCGGGAAGTAAGAATAATTTGTCAAATTTTCACCAGATCTTTATTACTTAGTTGAATTACCGTGCGTGAACGGGTATAAAATTTTCCCCGACAGGCACAGCGTCCCCGACAGAGGGCCCTGGCGCCACCCCTGGTTATTATTTTTAATGACAGTTCAAGAATTAAACGAAAATTCATCAGATTCCGACACAAATCACTGAATTCCTTATAGTGGTTTCTAAAACATTGTTCGTTAAATAATCTAGTTATTTGTCGCGATTTGAAACACTCTTCAGTTCCGTTAATAAAACATTTTTAAACAAACAATTTTACGCGGTGCGATTTTGTCATATAAACAACTTTTAAATTTGTTTCTAGATAATTCCCCATATTATTTATTACCTTATTACGCATATCCTGAAATTAAATATCGCCGTTTCAGTAAGTTACATTTCACTTTCACTATTGATTACTCATCCACTATTTATTAGCATATTTGAACACATAGAAGCCTAAATTTAAATCGTTGGAACACGTCGGAAGTCTTCGAAGACAGCATGCATTTCGCGCATAAGTAATTAAAAATATGGAATGGCCGATGTTCAAAACTTAAGAAGACCAGAACACTACTGAATGGTACAATCTGTTCTACAAAAAAAAACTGAACGCATCGGAATGTTTAAAAACGAACTTCAGTAAAAGAGTGAGGCTAATCTAGGTTTTCGGCCGGCTGTGTAGCGTTTAATGACGTTATTGTTAAGGGATATTGTATTTCATTAACATATACTATTTATTTGAATTCTGAATGTGGGTCGGTAAAGGATAGGATATATTCTATCTTTTAAGAGATCTAGCCATTAAGTGATCAGTAACAGTTCTCCCCCCCTTATTCTGTCTTTTGATGTAACACATCGAAACTGAAAGTATAATTTCTATTATTATCATATATTTTAAACATACATAATTCTAGTAAAAGAACTATTTAAAAGGATGACAAAGAGTAAACACTATTATAATGACGGCTAATTCCTAATGTTAAGAACAGTAATTAGCCTTCTGTAATATGGAATTTTTAATTTTTCAGAAAAATTAAAATGGCTTGAAATTATAACAGAAATTATTTTTTTTTAATTTTAATTTCTTTTAAATAATCTATTAAAACAAAAATACGTTCTTTTTGGAACTGTTACATAACAAACTTTTTCTGGCATAAAGGTACAACTAATTTCACAACTTCACATATGCTAGTACATTAGTTTTTCTCTTTTGAATGAATTAATGAATTTATTTTATTGATTGAATATTATTTTTTCAATTATGATTAATCTTTAAAATATGTCAAAACCATTTATGAAATATCTACTTAGCAGCTGTGAAGTGGTCTCCCATCCTCTAAACCTTTTTTGAAAATCAACTCACAAATTATTTTGAACTCTTGACCAATTACAATTTTAGAAAATTTTAGAAGGTAGACGAACTTGTTTTAATTCTTTAATTTAAAATGGAGCTTAAAAAATCCCCTTTTTGACCCAAGAAGTTATATTCTATACTTTGTACACTACCTTCAAGTTAAAAAGAAAAATAAAAGGAAATACTTGTAGAATTTGGTACAGAAATTCTCATTTCAAAAACAAATACCTATGATTAATCACCTGAATTCAGCTGAAGCTATTGAGAAATTTCCATTAATTAAATAACCAGTAGAGGCAACTTTCATAAACAAAATTTTTGAACATGAACGTTTGAAAAAGATTTGAGGAAAGTTTCAATACTAATCAGAAGAAATTACAGTTCTTGAAATGTAATGGCAAGCTAATTATACTCTGAAGTAAACTACATATAATGCATAAACTACAAATAATAAAATATTTGAACTAATTGACTAAGATGCTTTCAGTAAACAACACACTAAATACAAATAGAAAATGAACTCGCTAAAACACTTTAAAAAATAAATACTGAACTATTTAAAAGAAATTGTAAATAGTAATAAATATATATTAAACAGTATCAGTTTTCATACATGGTCAAAAGCTTTTCACAACACAATTCATATTTACTTTGGCTGACAAAAAGATGCCGAAAGGCCTTGAAAGGGACATTTGATGTTATTTATAATGAACAAAGCACAGTGTTTTTATACAGTTTACAGTTAAATAAACAGCATTTCACCCCATATTTAGAAAATACTCTAGTTTCAAGGAAGTTATTAATTGTCAGATTTACCTTTTATTCACAAAAATACTCAAATATACCATAAATGCAATCATATTCCACAACAACTAATACTGACATATATCTATTCCATATCTAGAATCAATAACTTTTAATAAATAAATATAACTCATATTCCACTTATCAATAGTTGTAATATAGTAACCTTTTACTCATATTCTCAGAATATAAAAATATTTTTCATATTTTATATTCTCTATATCTTTACAGATTTCTTATAGATTATGTTCCACTTGCTATATCAAAAAACTTGTTTTATTAATACCTAACTATTTGTAAGAACCCAAATAGAAAATTTTCTTTTTAATTAGAAAGAAAATTCAAGTTCACAAAAATATTTTGTAGACAAAAAAAAATATCATAATTTTTGTAATGTTAATCTCAAAAAATTGTGTATATAAAAATAAATTTTGTAAATCATTATACAGTTATTAATTAACACTGATGGCTTTGAATACACTATAAAATTTCCTCAACTTCTATATTCAAAAAGATTTTGTAATAAAAATTAAGACATACCCTTGTTTCTTTTTCCCCATACCCACTCTCAATTTATTGCTAACAAGTAACAATGTTTTTTAGTTTTAGTTAAACTCGTTGTAAAAAAGCATTAGCCATCAACATTTTTATATCATGTTCAGCAATCTGAGGATGAAAACAGAAAGTGTCATTTTCTTTGAATATGAAAAGCCATTATATAAAGAAACAAGAAAGCAAAAAATATGTTTTTTTGGAAATGCAGTTGTCAGAGATAATTAATTAAATACCTATCAGTTGTAAATTAACAATATTTCAAGAATTATTTATAAAAATAAAATGTTTAAAAATTTCATGATAAATTTCAGAAAAATATTTTTAAAAGAATATTCCCTTCACAATACAAATGATATTTCATGATAAATTTAAGACAAATATTTAAAAAGAATATTTTCGTCACAATACATATGATTATAAATTTAATTAAAAACATGTTGAAAAACTTATTAATCAGTTTAAAGTTGTATCTTTTCCCATTAAAATTAATAATTTTATACTCAATTTAGTCTTATATTTTAAATATTTTTCATTTAGAAAGACTCTTCTTAACATATTAAGTTTTAACTTATAAGTATAAATTCCAGAATGGACATTTATACAAACTCAAAATTAAGAAAAAATACTAAATTTAGCTCCTAAAGTAGAATAAAAATTTTTAAGTATCGATTTTTTTCCAGAATTTTGATTCATTTAAAAAATGGGACATAAACAAAAGACCATTTAAAACAAGATGCTGAATGTCGCAGGTCACGGTTATTCCAGTTCGCAAATGACCGGAAACACCTGTCAAATATCAAGAACACATCAAGCACGCTTCGCAACAATGTAAACAGAGTTCGCATCTTTACTCGTACAAAACGAACAAAAAATAAGCCCATATTTTTTTCTTTAGAAGAAAGCTCGAGAGCTGCCAACTTACTTAAAACTATGAAATAATAGTAAGCATAAAATGAATGTTTTTTTTACAGATCGCATATCAAAACAATGAGGATTTCACATAGATGCAAAAGCGTCGGCATAAATTTTCACTATTCTTCCCGGATACGCGCAAAATATCGTTTGTTTACGCGCATGCTGAATCCAAAACAAAATTAACAAAACACAACTCACCTCGTACGCTGTATAAAATTAAAATCCAAGATCGTATCGGCACAAGAGAATAATCCGGAGATCGGCATTAAATACGCAGTTTTCAACTTATTTGCGGCATCGTGGTAGCAGTCACAATAAGAAAACACGATTCAGGGTGAAGTTTACTTTTTCTTCAGAGAAAAAGATCGCACCAAGTCGAGCGCGTCACAAGCTTTGTTGATCCGAATCTTCGATAAGGGCGACCTCCACCACACAAACAACCGTTGCGACGATGCTTGATAATATGCTCACAGCACGAGAGGGAAAAAATTGTGCCTCCCGAAATCGCCTAAATCGATACAAAGCAGTGGTAGGTCATCGTCCAACCAGCACAGAAACCAGTTTCAGTTTAATATGAAAGTTGGCGGGCCGTAGAAAGCCGATGATGTCCGTGAAGCGCGAAGTGCCGATTTCAACGCCATCTCTTGAGCGAAAGCCTAACTTACTTGTATCCACAGAGAAAAAGAATCAGAGGTCTCACTCCGCAATTTGATCAGCGCCCCCACTCGCCATCCAAGGGAACTAGCCACATCGATACCCGCCGCCGTGTCAAACGGAACTCCAAGGTCGCCGCCATGTTAGCTGTGCTGTGTTCGATGTCGATCTTAAGAACAAGTAAGTTCAATACATGTTTCCTAACTTACAATCAAAGTCGATTTAGGTTAATCAAACATTTGTAACATATAGTTTCACTTTTATAAATAAAATAATGAAGTTTATTTTTTGGTGCAATATCCGTTGTCTAAAACTTCTCATCCTAATGGAATAAAACTGTTGATGCAATATAGGAAAAATGTATGCATTCCTGTATTTTTATAGATTTATATTGCTTCTTAATAATATGACCTGGGAATAAAAACTACCTTAATAACTATCAATCCGTCTTTGACTATTGCTGTGAAAGTATTTATTGTTGACTTTTATAATAATTTCCACGAGCTATAATTCTTTTATCAGTCAAATTGAAATTATATTTGAGCTTCTATGTTAATATAAATACCGCAGCATATTACAAATTATGTACTTAATAATACATTCATAACTATATTGTAGAAATTAAGATAAAGTTTTCTAGCATCTTCAGATTATTTTGCTTTTGAGTTGTTTTGTGTTATGGAATTTTACAACATGAAAATTGTTATTCTTTGTGCTGAAAGTTAAAGTAATTTTGGGTTGTGTATTAAGTATTCTTAGTTATATCTTACACAAATCTTTCTAATTTAAAAACGATCTGTTGTGAAATGCTATTAGATGTAAGAGCTGACTAAGAATATCTGTAGTCTAGTTAATGTTACACTATTTTATTATTACAATATTATAGGGTAGATGCTTCAGTTTTGGCCACATTAAGAGAAAATTTGAATTTTCACAGTGGATGACTGGCTAAAGCTTTTTAAGTCATACTTACACTGTTCTTTAGTAAATTTTCTTGCCTTTCTGTTAATTATAAAATCTTTCTCTGGAAAAATTTATATTTTGAGTTATGAATACTTAAATAATTTATCCCAATTTGTACCAGTTTTGGCCACCTTGCACCTGTTTTGGCCACATTAATATCATACTATATAACAGGAAACAATGAATATTAAGCAAAAATGAAGCATTTTTATGCAGTATGTATTTTATTACATTATTTTCATATTTTACAAACCACTTTTTTTATTGAATTTGTAGAAAAGTAAAAATGTACATTAGTTGATTTTAGCTGTAAGTTTGAGTTAAAGAGGCAGAAAGCAGAAAACAAACATTTAACTTGGTTGGTAATATACACTTTGTATAATACTTGCATAAAAATTTGTTTTTTTTAAGGGGGGAGGGGTAAATTTTTATGCAAATACTTAAAGCATGCCTTTAGAAAATTTTAAAAAATGAAGTTTCATCAGTATCAGTATTGTACACCTGTTTGGGATTATCTAAAACACTCGTTTCTTCACCTAAGAGCTCTTCGACTCCTTAAACCAAGTTTGGCTTTTGTCATCTATGATATTTGCCTGTGTTTTATTAAAAATCTCTGCCTTATAACTAATTCTAGGATGCTATTATATAAAAGGATTATATCACTTTCTGCCTGGCCTTCCATTTTGAAACTGACATTCTATTTTACTGGCCTTTTTTCTGATCTTTTGAATGGAAGTTTGTCTTTGACAATTAAGAAATCCCGATGCTTACGAGATTCCAAATCTATTCTTCAACTGACTTTTTTTACCTCGATTCTTTAATACTGCATGAGAATTACCATGCCCACCATAACCGGAAAATGAGTACCTCCTGTAATTATGTGATGCAAGGTGGAATGAGGCATTCTATAAACTTTAACTAATCTTTATTACAGGCTTTTCCATTTGATTGTCTTTAATTGCATTTCAAACTTTGTAGTTGGAAGTATAAAATCTTTTGATGGAAATATCACCTGACTTCTTATATTTAAATTAGATTTTGCCACATAAAATAAACTAAATTAATTACTTTTTTATTTTATCCACATATTGATATTCTTAAAAGTATTTTATAAGTAAAACATAATAACAACAAACCATGTGTTCAAGAGTAAATTCGTGATCTTACTCTTTTATAATGCATGCATGACAAAAAAGTATGGTGCAACACTTTATTATATATTATTACAATGTTACATCAATTTATTTGCTCCTTTATAAGTATATATATACTATAAAATAAATCGATACCTTTGTAACATCTTCTATTTGCAGATTTAAATTCCATTTTAGAGAAGATATTTTCTTGGTAATTTTATTAATAATGTAATGGAGATTTTCAGATGAAAATTTCTTTATAACATAAATAAAATATAAGCTTTTCACAGTAAGCATCTTAGCTAATATTTTATTCAGAATATCAAAATATTTTGATCTATTTTAATTATCACAACTTGACACAAAGAAGTTGAATTTTTTATTGTTAATGACTTAGGAATTCACAATTATTAGTCTTGGTTAGATACCCCGTTAAGTAGAATATTTTATTCATAATAATGCATGATAATTGGGTAACGTTTTTATATAAAGTATGTTATAGAAAGAGTAAGATTCTAGTGGAATTTTATTTGTCCTTTCAGGCAGTTCGAGGATTTTGTATCTGCAGATTCTGGGATGACGAAGTTGGACGGGGAGTTTAAGTCCTGAAGTAGGAACCCTCTAGGGAAAGAAGGGGCATTCCTGTTATGTCCCCCCTCCAGCTGTGGTGGGGACACCCCAGTGGCCCTGGTGGCGGAGTCTCTCGACCTCAGGACCGGAGGGTCCGCAGGCCCGAAACCCGATTCCATCAGAAGGTGTGTATGGGGCCTGTTGCATGTGCTAAATCCTTGCAGTGTCAAACTCCCTCCCGTTACGCCAGTTTTGAGAGAGTGCCAGCTCAAGTAATCAAATCCTCGTTATCTGACTGCGGTTCAAAATTACAGGAGTCCATCCTAAATATCGTGTTGCTTCAAAATGGGATGTTAATATAACCTAACCTAATCCAGCTATTCATCTTTTTTTAAAAATTACACTCCCTTATATTGAATATTTTTTAAACTCTATATAAAATAAATCTACCAGTTTTCTAGGCAGTGTTTGTTAGAAATGTTATGTATTAACAATGTATGTACTTTATTATGCCCACATTCAATAAAATTGCTTGACATTATATTTTGGGTCTTTTTTTTGCATTTGTATTATAACATCTTGATACAAAATCAATAGATATATTTAATTTATTTTCTAGGTTGAAAAAAATTACTGTGTATTGTTGAAAAATAATTTGTTGAAGTTTAATATATTCTAAAAGAGATGGTAAATATTAGCAATCAAAAAAGATTAATAATATCCTGCAGAGTTTTTTAAAAAATTAAATTTTCTTTATAGTAACATTCTAATGGATTTTAAATTTTGGAACAAGAATAGATATTGTATTTATTAAAATTAATTTATTGAATTTTTAAAGTATTCTGAAAGTATAATATTAATTAAAACAACAAGAATTTGGTTTTCCTGTAGAGTTTGAGGAAACCACAAGTTGGAAATTTTCTTTATGGAAATTACATTTTTATCAATATCATCTCTTGGAAAAGGTGTGTGGATTTCTTAAAAGTAATTTTTCGTTGAAGTTTTAACGTATTTCCAAAGAGATGGTATAATATTATAAATTAATAAAAGAAGTTAATTTCTATTGGTTTAAAATATTTTATGATCTGAAAGAATTTTTTCTTGAAAGAAGAATAAATGAAATTATTAATATGAAAAATAGTTTCTTCTTAAATTATTTATCCACTAGTTATAAATTATTGCTACACACTTCAAATAGGCAATTCAACTTTTTTTTTAATGTTTTGAATGATGTTTTAATATTTACTTTTTAATTTCTGTATTAAAGAAAGAAGGCTATTTAATGAGAATAAAAAACGTCTTATGATAAGAATAATTATATAAGCAATAATAAACGGCATTATTAATACAAAACGTATCAAATTAACAATATATATATATATAAAATATAAGCTATTCTTAGTTGTAATCGTTGAAAAAACTGATTAAATATCGTATAAATGCCTATTTATTGTTTACATCGGTGTCATGACGAAAGGAATGAACGTTTACAATCGCGTCGCAGTGACGTCACGCTGACGCTACGTATGCCATTAGTTCTAGTCGTACAGATGGCGTACTGTCTGTCATGAGGTGTAGAAAATGTTAAAGATTTGGCAAATTAAGGTCTATGGGGAGTGAGACCTCTGATTCTTTTCTCAATGCTTGTATCTATCTGTAACTGAAAATATGGAAGCATAAGCACATGAAATTAGAAAATAATTAAAACCAAATAAGAACTAGCAAATGTTTTTTACTAAATGACTACAAGAAACAAGAAAAAAAGTTAATATTCTGTAAAAAAAATGGGAACTTAAAATAAATATCTAGAGTTGAAATATGTAAAGAACCATCCCTCTCACACACAGGCATTGATTCTGTTTCCAATTAATTTGGCACTATTTAATAATGCGTCTTGTTTAATAGGTAAAAGTAATACGCTTTGTAAAATGAATATACTTTTAGAAGACAAAATTGCTAGAAATTTCATCAAAATGAATCCTACATTTTAATTTTTTAACTTTAAAAATTAACACTTAAAACAAAAATATAATCCAATCTAAGCCCGGGTGTATCATATCCTTCTTTAACTAATGTGCAGCACAAATACATACGTCGTCATTTATATTAAAAATGTGAATATATGAAACTCACTTCAGATTCGCAATTTTTAAAAAAATCTAACGACAATCGCATTCTTATTTGCACTGTAAAATTAGGTCACAACTTACGCCCGTGGACTTCCCCATAGGGCCAGCATAAGCCATGACCTGGGAGCGTCTCTGTCAGAGGAGCGCATATACAGAAGAAATAACAACCAAATATTTTACCGTTTTTCGCGTGTATTTGTCAAAAATATAAAATGTTTTTTTAAATTTACCTTAAATATTCATTCGTTACATTAAATATTTTTAGGCGATTTTTTTTTTTTTTTTTTGTCTTAGCGTTTTCGCCCTGCACTTCTTTGCATTGAAAGATATTTAACCAAGATCTATCTATTTTGACCTTTCAGCCTATTTACGGACAAAGCGCGAACAAAGAGATCTGGTAGGTATTTCAGACGATTTCAAGAAATTTGATAGAAGTATTTTCGTAGGCGTTAATGTTATTTTATAAGTAGTATAATTTTGAAATGAAAATTTAATGTGTTCAAAGATCTAGTAGGTATTTCAGACGATTTCAAAAAATTCAGAGTATTTTCGTAGGCGTTAATGTTATTTTATAAGTAGTATAATTTTGAAATGAAAATAAATGTGTTTAAGAGATCTGGTGGTAGGTATTTCAGACGATTTCAAAATTTGATATTTTCGTAGAAGCGTTAATGTTATTTCATAAGTAGTATAATTTTGAAATGAAAATGTATTAATAATTTAAGAGATCTGGTAGGTATTTCAGACGATTTCAAATTCGATAGAGTATTTTCGTAGGCGTTAATGTTATTTCATAAATTAACAATTTTGAAATATGAAAATTTAATGCGTTTAAGAGATCTAGTAGAGTATTTCTAGACGATTTCAAAAATTCGATGAGAGTACTTTCGTAGGCGCTAATGTTATTTCATAAAATTAGTATAATTTTAGAATGAACATTTAATGTGTTTCAAGATCTGGTGATATTTCGATGATTTCAAGAATTCGATAGAGTATTTTCGTAGGCGTTAATGTTATTTCATAAGTAGTATAATTTTGAAATAAAAATTTAGTATGTTTCAAAGATTATAAAGGTTGTATTAAGCGTTTATATGACTTCAAAAATAATTATATTAATTACACTGTAAAATTAATATTAGCTTTTTTTTTTTTTGAGAGGGCGCGCAAAATATGCTTTGGCGTAGGGAGTAGAAATGTAAACCCGGCCTAGTCGTTATTCGTTGCGAGTTATCAAAGGAAAACAAATGTTTATTTAATCACATTTGAAAATTGGATCAGTGCTTGAATACAGGAGGGCTGTATCAGGCTGCAGCCCCCCCCCCTAAACTAAATTTTATTTAAAATCCTACAACTATTTTGTTCTTAATTTTCATTTTAAAAAAAATAATAAAATCGTGACAGCATTGCTTTCTGGCTTGACAGGCTCGAAAGGAATTTTCCTACTTTTTTAGTCATTCCGCTTGTACTTATGGCATTGACGCAGTCAGAAAACATTTTTTGGCTAATTATTTCGTTGTGTTTTTTAAATTATCCAAAGTATTGCCTTAGTGTTCTTTGCCAGTTCTTATTGTCAGGTCAGGAAAGTCAGTAAAGTTAAAGTGTTTTGTTTACATAAGCCATGATGTTTGTCATTCGTCACTACGATACAAAGGGTAACCTCAGCCCCTCCCCCCCCAAGACCCGAATCATAGTTCGCCACTGAGTATGGATTTGAAAACAATCGTGCTGATTAAGCGATCTGCGGGTAAAATCAACAACTCATTCGAGTTCTCTCACATTTCTAAAAATTCAAAATAAAAAAAAGCTGGTATCACACACATTTAATCATTTTTAAATTTAAATCTCCGGCAATGAAACGAAGGAATTTTAAAATACCACCAGAAACAAATTTATTTCCAGCAAATGAAACAAATTTATATGAAAGGCCATCATTTATAATTAAATCAGCAATTTGTAGAAGGGAACAAGTGGCGCACAAAACGTGTGTTATCATATAGACGATCATTGTTAACTGTAAAAAAGAAACGAAGCTCTTTAAGGAAACCACTGATGTAAAGAATCTCATGTACAATTTTGGTTAACAAAAACAACAAACAAAAAAAGGTTTTTTAGTTTATATATGTTACCGTTAAAGTATGAAATCCGTTATTTCATAGAATACCTAGTTATTCCATGAAATAACTGATCGTGTCCGTTAAAGTGTAAAACTCTCTTGTATTTCATGGTTTAACTAGTTATTTCATAGAATAACGATCTGCAGCCCGTTAAAGTGTAAAATAATCTATATCATATATCTCGCACGAATTAAAATCGAAGAAGTGCCGGATGTAGAAATATCGCTCCGGTCGGTTGCTACAGCTCAAAGTTTAGGTACTGGTCAGGAATTTAAAAAATGTTCGTGTAAAACCCAGTGTGTCAACAAAAAATGTTTTTGTTTTAGAAATAATGTTCTTTGTAATTCCAAGTGTCATTTTAGTAATCCTTGTTCTAACAAATGATTTTATTGTACGTTTCCATAAATACCATTTATACGCTGCATAAATTAGATAAATTGCTTCTTTTTAATTTTAATTGTCTATCATTAGTTTAATTTCATTTTAGATAAATTGTTTATTTTACACTTTAACTGTCTCTCATTAGTTAATTTATAGAATACCTAGTTATTTCATAGAATAACTAGTTAAAGTGTCAAATTAATAACATATTACACACTTTAACGGACACGATCAGTTATTTCATGGAATAACTAGGTGTTCTATGAAATAACTGCATTATATACTTTAACGGTAACATATATATACAATTAAAGCACCGTTTATACATCTTTCAAGGGACTGACATAGAGCGACGTATAAATGAAAAGACGTATAATCGAAATTTTACTAAACAACTTTGATTATTATAAATTTAATGCTACGAATGTAAATTCATTTAAAAGTATTAATTATAAAGTTTTCTAAGATAGTGCTAGTATAATACTATATATACATAGTATAAAAAGTCAAAAATTAAATTTTAAATTTCAACATTTATCTCAAAAGTGAGAAAAATCATACCTTTATTCCTCGAGTATGCACACCTTCTACGATTTAATCAAGATGCCTAGAAAATTTTTCTTGCAAATTCCGGAACACCCAAACCCATTCATTAAGAATGAAGTTGAATTCACTCATAGAAATGCAAAGTATCCTTATCCCTACCTTACTACCAAATGGTCTCTTCCGCTCAAGTCATCATAACAGGAAAATCCTCGACTCTGCATTTTTTTCACTTCGATTAAATTTTGCCGGCTCTTTTTGTATGTCATTTCATCCTCTTTAATCACTGAACATGGCTTCATCAAACACACTTTTTTAGGAATTTTTCATGTTTGTCGCCCTCGTACTTAATGAAGCACTCAGACTAAGAAGCGCGGAAGTTGAGGGTACTTAATAACTTCTGTAATATTAGTTATACGATTTATGTGCATGCAGGTAGGCGTTTAATTTCAAAAAAATCTTTAACCCTCGAATGCCGTGCTGATTGTCTGTGAAATATTAAGTACATCATTATGAATCGAATTTGGATCGTTGAATGGTTTTTCACTATTCTTTTGACAAAAGAAAAAGGTTTTAAGTTTTTCTATGGAGTCCATCGTGTCTTAAGGTTGAATAATTTCTCCCTCATCGCTTAAATTAGCGCCAGACGATTTGTCTTCTATTAATTCATCAAGTGTGAAAAATTTCGAAGTCATAATATTGTGACAAAATCCTCTTGAGGGTGTACGTGAAAGCAGTCCAATAAGGGGCCGTTCAAATATTACGTAAGCACCCAAGGGGGGGAGGGGGTTTGCGATTTGCTTATTTTTGCTGACAAGAGGGGGGGGGTCAAAAAATACCAAAAACCTGCTTACGTAATATTTGAACGACCCCTAAGCAGGATTTAAAAAAAAATAAAGCTCTTTATTTTATAAATATTCTAAGCAAAGAAACGTAGCACAAGTATTAAAACAGCATTTGTAAAAATTCATAACAGAGATTACCATCCAAATCTTAACACAGCGCTCAAAGGCTTCTTGTTAGCTCACCAGCTTGCTTGCTGATCCGAATCCAACTAGCCCTTCTTGGCTTGCGAGCTTGCTTTTATACTTTTTCAACAGGAAGTGACTTCATTGCGTAGGAAGTGACATAATCTCCAGAAAGTTCATGAAGTCAGTAGAAATAGGTTGACAATTCGAGGTCTTTCTAGAAAATTCTTTTTGTCGCCAAATTTGTGCCAAGGTCTCCAAGTTTGTCGCCAAAATTAGTATCTCAGGGAAACAACTTTATAGCTTTGTAACATATTTATCATAGTTCACATGCTTGACAGGAGGAAATTTTCGCATTTTAGAGCGGAGAAATACGACGTATAACCGAAGCTTTCCGTCGTATAAACGAAGTACTTTATCATTACGATTTAATACGAATGAATCGGGAGTTTGACAAAGCGACGTATAAATGAGAAACGGATAAACGATGCTTTACTGTATAAATAACCCCCCCCCCCCCAAGGAAACAGTGTTTGGATTCATTCCCTTCATCAAACTGTCGATTCAATTTGAGATTGGTGTTTAGAAATAGAGTGCATTCCGAGAGAGGGGGCAAGAGGGGGGCTCAGGGCGGACAACCTTCCCGGAATAAGGAAAAAATATATTTTTCTTATTTTTAAGAGTGTTTTATTTTTATCCCTGCGAAATGGGACCCGGTATGAGTTAAACTATATTTTTACATTACCGTTTCGGATAACGATTTTGTTTCGGTTAAGTCATGAATATCTATTATTATTTTGTATCGAATTACAGTAAGTAATTCGGAAATGTTCTGAGTGTAAAACGAATTCAAAACTCTCTTTATAGGCTTCGCTTATATTCATTATTGAAGTTAAAATTACATTATTATTTTTACTGTAGGTGCATAAATATATACTACTTCGTAATAGCTTAAAGAATATGAATTACACAGTCAAAAAACTCAACAATTTGTTTGTGTCTTGCGTCTCTCCCAACATTTTCAAGCAGCAATGTCTTACCATTTAAGCATTTCGGATAACCCGGGTTTCGTTTAACCAGAGTTCGGTTAACCGGGGTGTTATTATATTTGTAAATGATTTGTGCGGAAACGCAGAATCGCATTACATGCCATTCTGTTGCTATATCTGCTTAAAGAACATTATGAATTAAGTATTTCGATTTATTCAAAACCATCTACTCTATTAAAATTCGAAGGTAAACAAACGTATGTATGTATGTATGTATGTCCCTCTATCTTCTCACGAACCGCCGAACGGAGAAGCGCGCGGAAGGTACCAAAAGATGGGGAATAATCCAGGGAAGCCGTTTCGGCCATTTATATTCCGAAATTTTAATTAGTGAAAAAGATATTAATTAAAAACTAATTGACAACAATGCTTTTCATTGTTTCGGATACTTTATAACAATACTTTTCATTGTTGCAGCGCAATTCAAAATATATTTTATTGTTGAAGTCGTTTACTTTAAGGAACATTGTTACAACAACAATAAAAAAGTGACGCTGACAGAAATAAAAAAAATGTATTGTTGAAAGTGTATAAATTCTTTTTTTTTTGTCCCGTGATATTTTGCCACTTAAACAGAATCATTTTAACGAATTTACAGGCGTGTTTTGTTTCTGTAAAGTTGTGTGCCGAAAGATATAGATTAGTT
>BGPR01029202.1:5082-19425 GCA_013235015.1 Araneus ventricosus | reverse complement strand
TTATTTAAGAGTTTTTAAGAAGAAGGAATTCCAAATATGAAGAAATATTTAATTGAGGATAAAGAGCTGAATATCTAGATAAGTATTTTAAACCCTCAGCAAAGATTTTTTATCTGCAGAAAAATGAAAACTGAAAGTACATTTATAGTAAAGCTGAAATTTAACAAGCTTTTAAGCACGCTTCCGCTTTATATTTTATTTGACAATAAATATATTCATTTAAGTTTAAATTTTGAAGTATAATATTAAGAAAAAGCATAGTAAAATAAAAGGACAGCATTATATCTATTATGACTGATTTTTATTGGGTTCCTATCTGAGTCAAAAACAGAGAAGAGAATCTTGTTTCGCCTTAGAATAGCTGATGTTGGTTGTATCCTAGTATGGTTTGCTTAAATTGCTTAATAGGCAATGGAATCTTCAGGAATCTTAATCGCTTAATTTATCCCGAGTTAACTCGTCCTAAATACGGTAGGTTACAAAATAACTTGGTCCTTTAGCGGTCAATGGATATGGAATCTTCAGTTGAAGAGTGCTGTTTGGCCAGTTCATTCCTTCGCCAACCAGGTTGTATTAGAATTCATTTTATTTCTTGATGTTGTGTTGAGTTGGGAACACAAAGCAGATGGGATTTTGGATAGAGCAGATGATGACAAATTGTAAAAAAAAGAATGTCCTGAATTCAAAACTCTTCTGTGCAAAAGGTATTTTCTGTATGATTTATTGAATGATTTATACTTGAAGAGGCAATATATTTAAAGTTTGAGTGTAAGCATCAGAGACTTTCAATATTATTTCTTTCAGTTACATGACGTACGTCCAGTTAGAAATGTAATTTTTGTCAAATCTTCTGCAGTATGTCTCTGCCGATGCTTGCTGCTTTCAAATAACCGATCTTACCTTTGAAATCAGCGATAGTTTTGAACACACTGTATCTCGTGTAATGTGTTCAACTTGTACCACATCGGTGGATCAGTCGCTAAGCTGAGAGGCCAAGAACTGTTTGCGACCTTGGCCACTACCATGCACAAATCGCACTTTTTGTAGGGGTTTGTACAAGTTCATGTGTTTGTGCCTTCACGTTTTGACAACCATAACCGATTTTAAAGCTCTTATCTTAGTCGTGTTGCTAGCAACAATAAAGATGTGCTATAGAAGGTTCAGCAAGAATTGGATGACGAACTTATTTATATACGTCGCATAATAAAATAGCTGTATAAGACTGAACATGCGCAGTGCTTTCGTTTAAAAGTTCAATCTATTCCTCTTGAAGAAAGCGACTTCCAAATAATGAAAAGATGACATTTTAACCCTCTGACTTCTAAGAGTTCAGTTGTGTACGGAGGTTTGCTAGCTAATTGATCTGTGGAATGGATTCTTCCGCGCCGTTCCCCCTTTCCTCCTCACTACGGGTAGTGGGAGATATGAATGGCAGGCCTTTCATCTTTCATCTCTCCCCTAAGTGTCCCTTTAATGACTACTCGCTCAACTGCTTTCTCCCCCCTTTCGGAATAGCAACCGGCCGAAATCCGCCCCACTAGTATAAAAGTCGCATGGTCGGTTACGGCCGTCTTAGGAGTCTCAGTATTCATTTCATTATGTTTTCCCAGAGAGATGAGTCCTGATGCGTGAGTGATCATCTGATATTCATTCCACTTTCATTTGCAACAAAAAAAGTGTCATAAAATCTGTTATTCATGGAATTTAAGCAAATTACAAAGATTAACTGAGTCTATTGTAACTTCTAAGGTTATATCCAAATTTCCCATCATATAAATGAAACATTAAACGAAAGCGTAAAAATGCATTGTATAATACAGACAAAAACGTATTAATTTCAAATAAGGCAACTTTTGTAGAGTAATGTTTACAAAAGCAATGTAGTAAGAGCTGAAATCTCTTTATATTGTTTAATTTATAATTGATTATGAATTGTTTGGATGATAAATTTCTTAAACTAATAGCCTTAACAAAAATTTATTTTCATTTCTTTAATTGTATTTTCTACTCTAAGATCTTATGTTGTTTGAAAAAAATATGCATATTGTACGGTTTTGTTTGTTACAGTTATTCCATTTACTTTTTCATGCTATTAACTTAATACTAGAAAGTCTTTATACATAATAATAATCCAAAGTTTGATGCTTCTCAAAAAAGAAAGAATTCTAAAATAACGAGATATTCTCTATTCTACTCATTCCTTTTACTAAACATTAAGCATATATTTCTTTGCAACCTCTAATTTAACAAAGAAATATAATGCATTATACTCCAGAAACTCTTAGATTCTTGGTTTTAAGCTGTATTATTGCAGACAAACTCTCATTAAATTTTCTGACGGAAATGTTCATTATGAAAGACGAATAATTCTTTTCAGGAGATTTTTCTCTCCTTTCACAATTTAAAAGTCGTTTAAACTCAGTTACGCAGTGCATTTTGTGATATACACTATTAGTAAATTCTATCGGTAAGAATTTCAACCAGGTTCAGAACATTTACTTAAGTCTGCTTAAGGCTTAAATTGAATATGTAATTAAAGACACGCTCTCTTAGTTAAGTATATACAGATAGAAATTCCGTGTACGTGATTAAAATATATAGCCTTTATAACAATCAATTAATTTATAGACGGTGTTTAAGGAAATGATTATTGATAAATGAGCTTCTTACATGCAAAACTTGAAACCCGAACGTTAATGTGAACGGCAGATGAGTTGTTTATTACTGAGCGATATTATATATCTGAAAATTGAAATTAATAATTTTTTTTGAAAGAAGGATATATATATATATATATTCCATTTTTATTTGTCTTGTGCTTTTAGAGGGGATGACGGCAATTTTTAACTGATTTCGTTTGTCGTTAGCAGAAAAAAGCACAAATTAATATCATGAGCGAGCTTCTCTTCTTGACGAGCGGCTCGCTATGATATTTTTCAATTTTATTTTGGTTTTTGTGTATTTTTGGTTTTTGTCTATTTTTGCCATTTTGTCTTGACTGTTTTTGAGTTTTTGTCTTGTGTTTCTAAGTTTGTTTTGATATATATATATATATATATATATATACGAGGATGGATCCAAATAAAAGTTTACAAGGGTAATAAAAATTATTTATTAACAATAGAAAGCGAATACAAAAGGAATTAAGAGACATATTTGCTGATCATTTTTTCACATAATCACAAAATCTATTTAGGTATTTATCTGAACGCAGGACCAACTTGTTTAACCCGGCTGGGTAGAACTCACGTCTCTTCCCATTCAGCCAATTCTCGGCAGCTGTTTTTACATCACTGTCTCAAGAGTAACTTGTTATAGATAAGTGTTCCTTCAATTTCAGAAAAAGGAAATAGTCACTTGTAGCTAAATCTTGGCTGCATGGGGGGTGGGTCTAGATTTACCACTTGAACTATTCTACTAATTCTTGAGTTATACGAGCAGTATGGAGCCTGGTATTGTCAAGCAGGAGAATGACACCATCACTCAACATGCCAAGGAGTTTGGGTCGGATGGCTTCACGCAACCTTGTAGAAGTGGAACAAGCCAGGCCACTTTTCTAGACGACTTGTCATTTCAATCGCTCTGACGCATCTGTGAACTTACATTACCTACCTGCACAACCACTGTAAAACAACTAGCACCATCTGTCTCCACTCTGGGGAAAAATATTCTCTCCACAATAATTACTTTTCAAATGCTGCTTTCTGCCTGTAACCTTTTCTCATTTTTTTTGGAGCCCTCCTCGTATTAAAACTGTAGTCGCTTTTGTAACATTAACCATAACTGACTGTGACTGACAGCAGAGGCAGCGCCCTCTGAACTTCAGTCGAGACCATGGATTGAACGAAATCATTTGTGTAAACTTTGTCTGTGTGTAACTTAAACATAGGTAAATAATTTTTACATGAATTTGGACTGCTTATTGAACCTATAAATTACCATCTACAAAACTATATAATATCTTCAAGATAGAACACGAAAAGTTTATTTTTAACGACCCAGTAAAATCAATTTATTTATATTTTTTCCAAAATATTATATTTTTGGTTAAAATCGTAGATAGAAATACAAATTATTAACTGTTGTAATTATTGAGAGTAACAAGTCGAATAAATATTATAGTAGTTACCTTGTTTTTCATTCACTAGGGATATGGGCTGAACAAAAAAAAGGCTCTTTTTCGTTGTATTTCTTCTCTTTCTCTGTTAGACACATCAATCTTCCCAAGCGAATATTTATTTAAAATTCATGACCTGGTTAAAGATACTTTTAAAGATTGGCTAAAATTTTAAATATTTTTTTACCTTAGGTTTTTTTTCCTGAAGTTGATCGATGGTCTGGATCTTCAGAGCAGTTCTTAAAAAAATGTGAGATGTTGTTAACGCTATCAAATTAATTCTTTAAACTGTAATTTTAAGTCTTCATTGATTCGAAACTGTTGCAAATAATTTTTTATGCATTTATGTATCTAAGACTTGTTTTTAAAGCTGTTTGTTTTTGAGTAAACTATCTGCGAGGATTATGAATACATTAAAATATTAAGTTTAAATATGTCAGAAGAAAAAGGTTTTAATTTTTTACTCAGGACACTAAATTTTCCATTGTACTTAAAGATTGTTTGCAGGGAAGAATATCTGGAAGTCAAGGTTCTATATCGTATCAAGCGTATAAAGAAATTGGTAATTGAAAATTAGCAGAATGATTGAAAATTCAAACTGCATTAACCTTTAAAGACATTAGAAAAAAAGTAAGATTTCAAAAGAAACTTGACAGACCAAAATTTATATAGGTTCCATACAGGTTGCCAACAAAATCTCTTTGTAAATTCGATATTTTATTCAGAACTTAAATAAATCGATAGATATGTGGAACATTTTAAAAAATCAGGAGTATTCACAAAAGTTTTGTCTTTGGCACATTTATCACATCTCGATATGGACACCATTTATTGAATGAAACGCATCAAGTCGGTGTTCGATTTCTTGCTATGTTTTCTATAGAATAGTGTCATCAATGGTGGCAATAACATCAACTATCTTTGTTTCAGATCATTAATTTCTGTTATCTTTGTTTGATACAAAATATAGTACAATAACTCTATTTAGCACCCGTGAAAGTTACAACTTAACAATGAACGTTATTGAGCAGTAGCCATTTTTAAATACTTCTACTTAATTTCCAATGTTTTGTGTTTGTAACGATGAAAATCAATTTTCCACATACTTCTTGCTGTGCTCTGAATTTAATCTCTGATGTTAATGAGAGTTCTGAAATTTAATTTCTGATGTTATTGGTTTCCAGGGATCATGCAATACTTTGATAATTTATGAGTTCTTATTTTTCAAGTGATATATTAACTTAACTAAATATTAAATACAGTTGCCGCTCTCTGAAAGTCAGTTTCAGAAAAATTCCTTTATTAGATGCCACAATTTTTATAATCATGAATTATGAAATATATTAAAGACTAAAAAGTATTAAATAATTAAATAAACAAATTATACCCTTTTATTAGTATATTAAGAATAGGAAATAATATTTTTTATCGAAAATCGAGCAATGTTATAATGAAATTAAGACAAAAGGAATATAATGAGAAAAAACTCCTAACCATTAATTAAAAGTTAAAATCGTTTAACAACAACACCTATCTGATTTTTTTGAAATTTCAAAGACGAAGGAAATATTCAATTTTTCCCAACCAATAACGAATATATCTGATTTATTTTCACATCTGATATGAACATAAGACGAATTTGCAACAAGATGTGAAAAACGTTAAAAAATATTCGTTATTGGTTGCAAAAAATTGAGTATTTCCTTCCTCTTTGAAATTTCAAAAAATTGAGATATGTGATGTTGCTGGTTAAGCGACGATATATTATAAATATGAATAAAATTACAATTTTCTTAGAGTATTTCTGTGAGAATCTCAAGCTGCTACAGTTTTGGTTTCACATGACATCCATATTTTAGATTAAAAATAATAAATGCAAAAAATTAAGCATATTATAAGAATCAAAATATTTATTCTTAGAAAAACAATATCGCTAATCCGAACTAAAATATTTAATTCCGGTGTACTTAGAGTATTTCTATAAGAATCTCAAGATCATACAGTTTTGTTCTGACATCCATATATTTGATAAGAAATAATTAAAGTAAGAAATTAAGTATAATATAAGAATTTAAATATTTATTCTTAAAACAAGAGTATTATTAATGCTAACTAGAATTTATAAATTCTAGTAGAATTTTAAATATATAGATTGCGTAGGAATTAGAATAGAGATAGATTTTAGAAATCAGGAATATTAATAGAAGGTAAATCTTTTACAAGATAAAGTTTTATTTGATTATTTAGAATATGGATGTAAACTTCAAGAAAGCTTCACAATTTGCTGGAAGGTTGGAAGGGTTCGATTTTCACCTGAGTTTTGAGTATTTTTAAACAGCAAAATTATAGCTTCTGCCGTCAGGTAGCTAAAAAAATGGAACGCAACACCTCATTTGGTGATTATTATTTGCAGAAAATATTGAATATTAAAAACTAGAAAATAATAAATATAAAATAATTTACAAAACTCTTTTATCAGTATACAAAACAAGAAAATAAAATTATGAAAAACCTATAAGTCATGAATCTTGAAAGCGTGAGGCTCAGAAAATAATTGGGGAAGGATATACACACCAATGGATGTCATGAGAAACAAACAAGAAAAAATACCAAACATTCATTATAAATGTGTCTGCAATTTTAATTTACTTAGAATATTTCTATCTTCACCTAATGTTTTTGATATTTATGTTTTACTTCCAGATTTTTATAATTAATACAGTGATGAAAACGTTTTATAAAATTTTATTTTTATGTTTATTACTTAGGGCTTTAACACTTTCAAAGGCTCTTCCCACCTAATTCCTCAATTTTTAAACGTACAAGGTAGGCTATTTTAAAGTTCTCGACACATTTTTAGATAAAAAGAAATCCTAGACGTTCCAACTTCTTATATCAAACCGTAACAAAGTGTCTTGACTTTTTAATTAATTATTAATTAATTAAATTAATTAACAAAAATGATGTCATACAATAAGCCAAATGTGTTTCTTTTCTTAAATTAACCTCAACGCCAAAGCTATTTTATTATACCATTACTAGAAACAAAATGGCCCTTGAAAGGGTTAATCAGCAACATTTTGTTGATCAATAGCATATCTGAAATACATAAATGCGACGTGATAGCAAAATTTCAACGTTTATAATTCTTTCAATTTTCGATAATTGTTACAAATTATAAAAAAGTCTTTGTGAACCCGCTGTATATCTTCAAAAATGTATTTTGAACGTCATCCATTTGACGGGTGAGGTCGAAAGCTCATCTAGATCTTTAATTTTAATGTATAAACCACACACCAACTTTCATTCTCTTGTCTCGTGTGAATTTTATTTATTATGTTCATATACACGGACAGACGAACAAATGGAAAGTACGCTGGTGACAAATTTAGTCTAAAACTAGATACAGATCTAAAATTTTGGTGCAAGAACATTTTTTAAAACTTCCCCATCTGCATTTATTTTCCGAAATGTCGCATTGACGTAGACACAAATAGATAGTGGGAACAGACAATCAAACCGTTGACGGATTTCGTCGAAATTTGTCACTAATCTACGATTCTTACATTAATGCCAAATTTCCTCTATATTTTTCGTTGCATTGTGAGTTATTGAGAACACGTGCACACGGATGGATAGATACAGTCTTCCCTGGGGAAATTTCCTCGGAAATTGGACAGAAATGTCCAATATTGGTGTAATAGCTGCATACGAAACTTCAATACATGAACTGTTCGTTTCAAAAACCCGAGACTAGCAGTTTGGGGCGATTTTACTAGGAAAAGAGGTGACAGGCAATGAGCAAGATGAGAAGTTTTCGCGGAAATCTTTGTCAGGTCATTGCTTCCGTTCGATTAGGCGTGTTTTTTTTGTTAGTCTTTACAACAATTCAATAAATGGAAATAAAATGCTATATATACTGCTGAGTAAAATGCCAAAATTTCTTTTTCCATTTTTTACCTAATCCGTATTTTGGTGAAATTAACTCATACGCAAAAGAGCGGAGGGTTTAAGTACCTGAGAATAATCAGTAGCTCGTTGTGTTTCTAATAGTGTCCAATGACTAACAACAGTGTTTCTCAACCTTTCAGTATTTGCGACCCAATTTTTCATCGTAATCGTAATCGCCCGCTCTCTCATACAATGTCAATGCATAAAATAATCATTAATGTTTGGTATTTTGAACTTAACTTTGACCTTAACTTTTAACTTTTATTTTGACCTTAAATTTGACCTTTTATTTTGACCTTAACTTTGACCTTTCATTTTCACCTTAACTTTGACCTTTTATTTTGATCTTACTTTGACCTTTTATTTTGACCATTAATTTGACATTTTATATTGACCATTAATTTGACTTTCGTCGACCTTAATTACAAATCTTACAAATTATCAAGCATAAATAAATTTATTAATATTTGACAACATCTGTCCAAGTTGATCCACCGATGAGTTTTCTGCACTGAAAACAAAAGTATATTTATTACAATTTACCAATCTCAGCTAAACTTAGAAAAAGAACTCAGAGTGTCTATTTCTAATATTAAATCTTCCTCCGAAACACTTTGCTGCAAAACAGGCCAAGGGAGTCACTAATAATTATTAAACTTGTTTTAAATTTAGTGTTGATAGGTAAATTATTAAATACATTGTGCAGTACTGATACAATTCTAATTATATGTGTATTATATCAGTATAAATTTGTATTTTATTTTTTTATTATAACGGAATGCATTTTGTTTTTCTTTTCTTTTCTTTCAGTAAATGAATCAATTTTTTAAATAATATTTTCTCTTCGATATGAACGCGCCCCCATTCAGTGTTATCACGCTCCACAGGTTGAGAATCGCTGACTTACAAATATATATCCAAGATTGTAGAAGGACGAGGCTCATGTTTATGTGGAATGCCGCAGTTGAAGAATTAATTCAATTTCAGGAACCATTTTTATTATATGGCTAAGTTCCACGACACAGTACATTAAAAGGTACAAGACGCAAGACAGAGAACAACAACACAAGACAAGTACACAGAAAAGAAGAGAGAAAGACATCTTGGGAAAAACCCGGATGGCTCTAGTAGCGCCACCTACCATAAAAAGCAGAAGGCAGTGAATTGTAACCGCTACAAGATTACTTTCTGGTGCAGGCAGATCCAAAACGGGGAGGATTTAACGATTACTTTACTTTCTTGTTGTATATTTCATATTCGCGAAAATGAAAATGAGTTTCACTTCGTAGATTGTCCTTGAAATCCTTGTTGACAGTGCAATACGAACGATTGTAGAAAGAGGTGGACAGAAATGTGTATCAGTATATTAACGAACTACGAATGAATATTAAAGCAAGAAAAAGTTTCGTATTTTCTTTTCACCTGCCTTTTACCATAATGACGTTTAATTTATATATTATCTAATATTCTGAAATTTTGATATATTGGTATAAATAATTATCGGTATAACGAACAGTGAACATTTAAAGTTTGACACAACGCCCAGTTACTCAGATGCTGTAACTCGAACATCTACAATTATTTAGAAGTATTTTAAATCATAGAAGTCCGTTAGATTTGATTCAGCCCCAAGTTTGTTTGAAATGATGAATTTATGAGAAGAGTCTATACGTACAGAATACCCGATTTCTGTGTGTGCACAGCGAGAATTCCCAGATCCAGACAAATCCAGTAGGATATTAAATCTGTCTCGAATTATAGAGAAGCTAGAGTTTACTTTCCTGGATTTTAACTAGAACAAACCAGTTCGAAGCTTTATTTATATTACAGAAAACGTTAGCATAACAACTTATTAGAAACAGTTGTGATAATTTTGGGATGTTATAATTGCAATTCATCAAAGTTTGTGCAAATGCAGCTGATTCCTACATTTGGTAGATGTATATTTATATTGGATATTATTGAATGCACAAATGAATCTTCTAATTTATTTTTAAATTTATTAATAACTGGTCGTCCGTAATATTAATAGCTTGTAGCTATGCTTACAATTGACGAATTTGAGGTTGTTGAGGCTGAGAGAGTCTGCCAAAGTTATTTTGTGTGATAAATCTCGAAAATGGAGGGTGATGGTGGCAGGCGACCATTGGTGATATCTAGCTGTCGTGAGATTTTATATGAAATAAAAATTGTAAAAATCGGTCCAGTGTTTGGAGCTTGGTGACACTATCATGGCTTTTCTCTATAGAGAACGTGCACTGAATTAATGTTTTTTTTCGATTTATCTCGAAAATGGAGGTTTATAGGGGACAGGCTAGATTGATGACATATCTAGATTTCAAAATCTTTCAGATGAAATAAAAATATCGAAATCGGTTCATTGGTCCGGGCTGGGGGACTGTCCGATGGTGTTCGCAATAATTTTAAATATATAAATTAAAACAAATTATTTAAAATTCATTAAACACTCTAGGGATAAACTCGTTTATTTTTCCTTTGATCGGCTGTTATTTTTACTTCTTTAAAATTATCAGCAGTTTAATTAAAATTTAAAATAAATGATTTAATTCTTTAAAAACCCACATGTGGCTTAGTGGATAAAAGAAATGCTTTTTTAAAGACTATGAATCAAAAGAAAGTTGTAGGTTCCATCCTTCTGCCTCTAAATCAGGTTTTGAAGAAAAAGAAAACTGGTTGACTGATGAATGCTATAGCAAAGAATTGCTTGCTGCTAGACGTTTATCTGGTTCGTCTAAGGCAAACGCATTTGCTGGTCATTTCCTTTGAAAGCCTTTTGAGAAGGAAGTCGCCATATCTATGAGAAACTAAGTCAGGCTTGCACCTCAGATCAAAATTTAGTTGCTTCAAAGACATTCCGACCACCAAAAGATGCCACATATCCACTGCATTAAGGCTTATGGATTTGGAAAACTTAATGGGAATATTAGTTACTACATTTCCCATCATTATCAGCTATGGGTTGATTACTCATGATTAATGATAAAAATTTGTAAAAAATGCTATTAATAAATGTCCGAAAAATAAAAACCTAAGTTATTTTAATGAGGAAATAAATTGTCACCTTTAAAATTTCTTAAATACATTAGAGTAATGCATAAAGTTATATTTATAATAATTATTTAAAAATCCAAAATAATTTCCAGGATCGACAAAATTGAACAGGAACTATTTGAAATAAAGCAAGTGATTAAAACCATGTGAGTTTCAAAGCTGTGTCTTAAATAGTAGAAAGCTGAAAACCTATATCATAGATTTTAAGACATTTTTTTGATAAATAAAAAGATATTGGCACCAAAAGTAGAAACATTCTTAAATTAATTTCCTTCCCCATCTTCCTGAAATAAATTATTAATTATTATAATTATTAAATAATAAATAATAATTATCTATACTTATAAAAGGCAATGTTTGTGTGTGTGTGTGTGTTTGTCTGCGATGTTCAGACGAATCTATCGCACTTACAGCCATGAAATTTGGTACACAGGTAGTCGTAATGGTGACTGAATGCACCTCGAAGCCGAAATTTTAAATTTTAATCTAGAAATTTTTTTATTTAATGTTTTCTGTTGTTTTAGTTGATTTTTCGCACTAATTTCTCAATAGAATGGTTTCGAATAATTGTACGACAAAAATAGATAGGCCATCGGAAAGAGCACGCGATTTCCGTTCTAATGAAGTTAGTTTTGAATTTCTAAAGTAATTTTCTGAATTTTGAGAATTTTTTAAAAAATAGTCAGTTTCACCACCTAAATGTTAGTTTTGTTTTTAAATTTGTTGCATCCGACTTTCTAATAACACTATTATTTTCAATTTTTTTCAGCTTATAACTAGAACGGTTCTCTCTGATTTAAAACAAGAACGGTTAAAATATCTTTTCCCGTTTTTTTTAAATTAAATTATTCCTGGGCAGATGAAAGTTATTTTTGTCGAGCGAAATTTCTTCAGCGATAGCCTTCCGGAACGCAGCTTTCAATTTGATTGGATGAAGAGCCAGGTGACGTCATAACCTTCGGAGCTTTTTGTCATGTTCTAAGAATTTTTTTTCATTTTGTTGACGCCCTGATTCCACGGGCAACAATTTTTTTATATTGTTTTGGATTAATATACTCTGTACTGTTTTTCTACATGTTATTATCGCGGAAAAAATAAGCGGGAAAATCTATAATGTGTATCTTTTGTTTTGATTTTGTTTTGAAAACTTTTTCGTGTCATTGTGGGCGATTTTTTTTTTAATTTGTTGAAGTCCTGATTCCACGGGCATCGCCGTGCACGTACTGCTAGTAATAAATATTAATATAATAATTAATAATTTAGTAATTATTATTAATAAATTATTAATTATTATTAATAAATTATTAATTATTATTAATAAATTATTAATTATTATAATATTAAAAGGCAGAGTAATGTAAATTGCTATAAATAAGTTGACATCTTTAATAAAGAGATATTCTTATCCTCTATTTGTTTTAATCTTTTCTGTCTTGTAATAATTTCTTAAAATCAATAAAATCTGTTGTTTGAGTTCGCGAACACTCGTCAGAGTAACCTCTAGTACAGCCAATGATCGACACCAGATGTTTTCATTACACAAATGCATGTCATCGAAGCAAAACGGCTGAGGTCATAAGTTATGAACGATTGTAAGCACAGAGAATTTAATGAAGTGAAGTGCTTTTAACTCCATACTAATTAAAATTTTCATTCAAATAAATTAATTCATTTTATTCATCAGAAGGATATGAATAAATGTTTAATGGATATGTATTTATTTTATGTGAAGGAGGAAAACAGATTGTTTTCACGAGAATTAACCGGCGATGTATTTAAGCATCAATAAATATTGTAAAAATAAGAGTTTTATGAATTAAAGAGAAATTTTGATTTATGACCTAACTACTCGAATTTCATACATCAAAAGAGAAATCGTTCATTTATTTTGAAATTTATTATATCTTCAAAATTTCTTGTCACAGCGATTGTGGTCAAATAAATTTTGAATGATTTCAATTCTTATAAGAAATACTTTATATAGGAAACTTACAGTCTATACAAAATTCTTACATAGACTATTATCATCATTTTTTAAAAATTTGTTTCTAGACATAAACGTTATTTCAAGATAATAAATACATTTTTGTTTTATGAAAGAACATAACTATAAAGGTTACCTAGTTTAAAAGAGAGATAATTCAAAAAAAATTTTGAAATTAGATCCTTTTTAATTATGGTTATAAATTCTTTATTTTGGAACATCAATGTCTAAATTCAGCTTATGTTTATTGTGTTATTAGCTTCTTCTTTCAAATTCTTGTAAAATAAATTCAATTTCTAAAGCAACAATTGTTATTAAAACACTAATATCTTCAAATTTAGAACTGTTAGATCAAATGCAGGTGATGCCAAGTGTTCATTAAAAATGAGTAAATAAATAGAATTTTACAGATAATTTAAAATATGTGCTTGCAGAAATAATAATATTTGCCGTTGGTGAAATAATCTATATGCTAATAAAACGTACATAAACATGAACTTATTTTACAGGAATTTCATTGAGAACTAATAAATTCATAATAAAATAATTATGAAAATTCTGTTCTTTTTCTTAATAATTATTTTATGAACTAATAAACATGATGAAGTGTTCATATTTTTTTTCCAATTTTAATGTCCTCTTCTTAAACCATGTGTGAGAAAACGATATAGTGGTAGCAAGTCAGTAGTGGTATATATTCAGTTAAATCTCAAATGGTAACAAAGTTTTACAAAAAGTACACTTTTTCAACGAAATGATCAAATCTCAACCAATTTAAACATAATAGACAAATGACTTAGTGTCACATTCGAAATTTAAAAAAAAATCCTCTTTCAAACTGCTGATGAATAATAATTTAGATTCTATAATCTCTATAAAGACTCTTAACTTAAAAAATGAAGCTGTAGTTCTTGAAATGAGATTACATATTTTTTTCTGTAACAAATATGCAGAGATTAGGTGTTTTTTTAGACAAACAATTTAATCTCTCTGTCGCCTCCATCAGAAACTGACTGGAATAATTAAATTCTTCATTTTGTCGGTGACAAAATTCCTGATATAAATCTACTATAATATTGTCGGTTAGAGAGATTACCTATGGGAAACTATTAGCTTTTAAGCAACACATACACACTAATGAATATTTACAAGATTAAATGCTAGATAATTACATTCGTTCCACAGAGACATACAAGAAAAGCATAGGTAATAAATTCGT
>BGPR01029201.1:0-19425 GCA_013235015.1 Araneus ventricosus | reverse complement strand
TTAGGAACAAACCCGCATAAAATCTGAAATATTATTTTCAATTTCTAATTCAAATTAATTCTGTTTTTTCTAATTCTGTTTTTCAAACTTGGCAGAGAGTTTTAAAATCCCTGACATGAAAAATAGAAAGGAAAATACACTATTCTATATGAGTCTTCGAAGTCTGAGGTATGGAGCCACCAGTCGATATGGAGATTGTTTTTAGTTGTCGGTAACTGTGGAAGTGTGTGGCATTCGGATATATCTCTTAAGCCGTGTTTGACAATTTTTTGATATAATTAAGTACCGTGAGTTCGGAAAATTTGACGAGGAACAGTATCGTACGGTGATCAAACATTATTTTCTAAAAGCTGAAGCGACTCAGGAAACCAAATCTAAGTTTCATAAACATTATAGTGACACTTCTCCTTCGATTAGAACAGTTTGTAAACAGTTTCGTAACTTTCGAATATACTATTTGGTGAAAAAGAGAGATACACTTGAAACTGAATTCAAATCCATAAAATGAATGGCGAAATCCAAACGTGACGTGTTGGAAATGAAATAAAAAGGGGCATGTATAGAGAGAATACGAAGTGATGACGTCCGTCCAAGAAAACTAAGTTACGGCCGTCTTGAGGGGCGAAGGATGTCGTTTCTGAATAAAGCCCCTGAAGAAGGACTGAAAGTTTCCGCACTTAGCAGAGGGAGAAATGGACTCTACTTATATTGATTTGTGGTAACCCGTGTTTAATGTTGTTGGATACAGGTTCAAATTTCACTCTTTCAAAAACATACCTGGCACAAAATTTGAAAAAACAACTGATTTACACGGCTCCTAACATTTCTTTAAAGACCGCTACTGGTGAAAATGAGAATATACACGGCAAAATGGAAGCATCCGTTAAATGTGGATCCAGAATATTCCAACACAGATTATGTCATCTATCCATATATTCTCGGAACGTAATTTCTTCCAGACCGGGTGCTTTTAACGAAAGGCAATGGTTCACGACATTGAATGTGAAAACTGGACACTTTAAGAATGTGATTTGTCCTGAAGATGGAGAAA
Source organism: Araneus ventricosus (assembly GCA_013235015.1). NCBI lineage: Eukaryota > Metazoa > Arthropoda > Arachnida > Araneae > Araneidae > Araneus > Araneus ventricosus. The sequence goes on along the minus strand of BGPR01029201.1, from coordinate 18,374 downwards.
AGACAGCCTTAACCACAGGAAAAGGACGTTGGCATTAAAATTTTTGAAAAATTTTTGGAATCATTACATAGTCTAAAGCAGGCTTTGAAAACTTGTTTTGACCTGACCTCGAACTGATAAAGATTTCATCTTGAATACGGATGCTGGTAATGAAGAAATAGGAGCCATGCTTTCTCAGAAAATTGGAAACAATGAACGTGCCATAGCTTACTTCAGCACGAGCCTGGGTAAGCCAAAGAGAAATTATTGTGCCACACGTAAGGAATCACTAGCCTTTGTGAAATCTATAAAACACTTCCATCACTACCTCCATAGAAGGAATTTTTTTTTCAAAACTGTTCATGCATTCTTGAGATGGCATTTGCATTTTAACTCCTTAATTGGTTTGCACGTTCGCCGTACTTCAATAGAATTATCGCAATTTTAATTTAAAAACTAAAATTAAGTCATTCACAGACGCTATAATTCGATACAAAAATTAAGAGGAATGCATAAAAATTTCAACTCTCCTTTAGATTGTCAACTGAATTACAATGACAACTCATTCCGATGATAGAAGGTGCCATCTAATTAGATACTTGAGAAAGTAAACTTCAGTATATATTTATATGTTTACAATATGCGATAAAAAATTCCAGTATGTGTATTAGGTAGATCTTAAGAAAAAGGCACTTACATGCAGGTTTCTTTTGCACAATCGGTGAGTACATCTAATACATGAAAATCAGTTCATCTGACACAAACTCAAAGATTTTATTCCTTTGTTTAAAACATCCTTTTAATTATGCTATATTCTGTTATAATATAACATATTGTATTATTAATTTGTTTCTGTTATAATCTTTAGAAGGATTTGAAGTGTAAACACAGAGCAGACAGAACACAAAACGAAAGAAAAGCTTGTTAATCATTGTATGAAACGTGGTTTTGAACCGGTGAAGAATCAAAATAAACCACGCCAAACATGCGAACATAATTACAGTTAAACTGCTGCTCTCTCGCAGTGAAATAATAAATAAAATACTGTAAGGCTTTGCAAATGCAGCCTTGGGTTAAAAGTCCGATGTTTGCGTTTTTATGTCTCAAAGTGGGCGTGGCGCAGCATTTAAAGGGATGTTTACATTTTTATAAGTTTATTTTAACTAACTTCTGATATGAGCAGGACCAAAAGACTTACAGTCGGACCTCTGTTTAACGAAGTCGCTAAATTCCAAAAAAAATTCGTTATATGGAAAATTCGTTATATAGAGATTCACCGTTTAAAATACTTTAAACTACACAAAACAGATTTTAAATTCATAAACACTAAATATTATTAAAGGAGTAATTAATCACACCTTTATTTTGTAAATTAATATCTATTTGTTTTATATATTTTACCCATGAAAAAGCATTGCCCGGGAATACACTGTATTTTCAATTCTAAAAAAATAATTTTATATTAAAATTAATGAATTTCAGAATTTCATCATACGATGGTTTGTTGATTTCTGCATCATGATCATTTCCATCTTCATCATCTTCGTCTTCATCTCAATTCATTGCTGTATTGTTTTTTTATTTTTCACACTGTCCACTTCAAAACTGCCTCATCCACATCTTCATAGACACATGCTTTTAAACGTTTTGAACAAGAATGCGATGGATCATAATTTTGTATCTTGTCACGATTTTTGTTATGGTTGATAAGCCGTTTGAAGGAATACCAAATTTTAAAGCAATATCCTTTTTCTTCACGCTTTTATCCACCTCATGAAGAATTAAATTTTTTTCTTCGATGCTCAAGCACTTTCGCTTTGGCATTTTCCAGTTTCAAGATCATTGATCACCATAAAATGTGTTAAAAGAAAGAATAAGTTTGAAATGTTTAGAAATATTTTGAGAAATAGGGAGAAAAAAAAACTTGAACACAAGAAAAAGTTCGTTAAATAGAGAATGCACTTCGCTATTTCGAGGTTATTTTACGAAGAAATTCTCAAAATGTTCTTGGTTCCAAGAAAAAGTTCGCAAAATAGAGAAATTCGCAAAACCGACGTTCGTTAAATAGAAGTCCGACTGTACATCGTTGGAAAGGTCTTGAAATGGAGAATTTAAATATATAAAAATTAAAAAATCGAATTTTTGAAAGTTATAGGGTATTGACTCCCCTTAAGGAAATAAATGCCTGTTCCACTTTTTTGCGACTCCCTGTATATACTAGCTCAACCCGTACAGAGCATCTGCGTTCCGTTATAAGCAAACAAACCATTTTGCCAAATTGGCGCATCCTGGCTGATGACACTTCAGCTAGCCAAAAATACAGAGCGCGTTAACTATCGTGAAGAAAGAAGTTGAGCCTAGCTGGAGAGTCAGCGCTCCAAGAAAATTCGCCAATATAAAAACGTAGTGTGTGTATAACGGAAAAGGACCCATTATACAATGTTGACACTAATAAGCTCCACGATGTTCTCCTCAATGTGTGAATTTAACACGATTTCCCCTTCGCTTACTTAAACTATTTTGACGTTGATCTGAACCTTCTATAGCTCGCCTAAGCCCATTTGCTACTTTTCTAACTGATCTCTTTAGAACAATTTTATCTCAAGTTTCATTATATTGTAAGAAATAATGTCAACTCTTCGTCCTAAACTCCCACCAGACCGAATATAGTAGTAGGCTATACTTATAAACTTATGCCTAACATGTCTACCGGTTTTGTTTTGTAAACAAACCGCTTGTTGCCAACGGCAAAAGAGAAATTAACCACTTTTCTGTACCACGTATCTTAGTCATTTATATATATAGATATCCAGTATGCTATCAGATAGTTCTGATGGATTCATTCATTTGAATTCATAAAAAAATAAGTAAAAAAATAATAATTCGTATAATAGATGTATATTTAACCCAAAAGATAGTATATTTGAACCACGATAAAAATGAAATGAAAATAATTTTTAAATTGCAAAAAAATAGTTAAAATATAGCAATACTTACTATATTTGAAAATAGGAAAAAGGGCAGAATTTGCTGCTGTTTATGCTTTCAACAGAAAGATCTCTCTAATCAAGTTATGAAAGCATGGTTATAGGATTAATTCACACACAAGAAAAAAATCAAGTTTTGTAACAAATATAGCCGTTTTTATTTTCCTTCAGAAGAGAGTTTTTTAAGGAAACTATATCTGGAACTTTTCTCATATATTTATTTACTAGATTAATAAACAAAATTATCTTCTATGACTCTTAGATAGTGAAGATTATACAAAACGTCCGATCATGGCGCAATCTGCCTGACGTAACGTTACGAAATTTTTCATCAGAGGATAAAATATATTGGTTTAAGGATTTTTAAAATGATTAACGACAGTTTGAACATTTTGGTGAATCACACCGAAACTGTAGCAAGATATTGAACATTCTCACAAAATTTTAGACTGTAACAATGCATAATTTATGGTACTGACATAATTTTGTTTAATTCTATACCTACGAAGACCACCTTAACCTTACAGATGTTTTATGAACGAATAAGTTTCCTTGTATAGCTTATTTCTGTGAATTCCATACCCATTTGTACAGTGATTGCTCTTATTGCTATTAGTTTGTGCTTTTAACATAGATCTATTTTTGAAGTTGAATTAAGTAATTAAAAAATCCATACCTTAAAATGATATATCATTATAAGAATTAGCATACCAGCCGGTATCTTGCCAAAGCTCACATCAGAATTGAGCATTAAATAAACAAAACATTTGTAAAGATTATAAAATTACTTCTTTCTGATTTATAGCTCTATTTGGTGTATTCCAAAACAGTAACAGAACTGGAAAACCGAATTATTCTTCAATTCGACGGGTTTAATTGTACCATTATTTCTAAAAGCAAAAAGAGTATAAAATGTTGAATATGTTTTCACAAAGCTAATAAAATCATTCAAACTTTTCTTTTTTCAAGTTTGCTTTCTTTAAATCTAAATCTTTAAGGGTGGCATATGTATGAAAAGATGGAAATAGAATCACTAGTATCTCGCTGTAAGAGAAGGGGAGAGATATTTTATCCGTGTGTGATAAGCTAGCGAAGCCCATTCAGTTGGAAGGTCACTGCTTACAGGCTCCTTAGTTATATCAGAACAGGAACGAGTAAATAGAAGGAACTATTCATAATTATCTATGCGTATCTTAACAGAAGATTCAACAAATTATCAAGTGATACGGGAGATTATAACTTACAAATTAAGCACTTGTTTTTAAAACGTTTGAACTAAGCTTTAAATTAATGAAAATTTATTAATATACTGATACTTATTATGATAAGATCTTCTTTCAATATAAAATTTAAAACAATCGTCTATGTCTTGCAATCGCTGAAATATTTTAAAACTGTCATGATGTTTAAATTTTCTACCATATCAAACAAAATTACATTGTAATTTTTAAAGCCAAGGTTTTCCGTTTTATTCTTTTGCACAAAAGAATCGACAGAAGAGAACAATATTCAAAAAATATAACATTATCTTTTGGAGATTATTTTTGCTTCATCCCGTGTGAAACTACAAATATGTCATCTTCAGGGAAATGTGATATAAACTCAACTTATTAAATAATCAATACAGTTATAAAAATTATATTTAGCACAGGTTATTATATGCTTAGTAAGGATTTTTAACCTATCAATCAATAAAGATTTATAACAATATTTCTGCGGTTCCTTTTCGTTTTTTATAACCTCTATACTCTGTTTAAAACCGGGTACACTAAGTGGCGTAAGACTGGGACAGTCAATAATGATGATTTCTTCGATTAAGACGATAAAAACTCTTCAGGCGTTGAATGTTTATATTTTAATGATGTTTTTAAAGATGTATTTTTATAAAAAAAATGTCATTAGTTAAAAAAGTAGCAAAATTATGAATTTCTTAAAAGTTATATTGTACTCCGATGAAAAAATGAATATTTTAATAAAATTTGACAAACTCTATGTCGAATATATTAGCTCCAATGTGCCTTCGAGTCTTAGGTACCCGGTTTTACCCACTTTTCTCAAAATAGCACATGTAACTGCAAACACTCCGAGTTTGGAACTACCTCCTTCTTGCAGCAAATTCTTTCATTTCATTTTTGACAGTTATGTTAAATTATTATAATTAAGAAAAATATTATAATTTATTAACAAGTACCAACCATTGTCGTCCAGTTTCTACGGCTACAGAATCTTCGCTCTTCTATTTATTATACTAATAATTAGGAAAGCATATCTATCGAAAATTTCCCTTCTATAATTTGAAAACAATAAAAAAGATAAATTTGATGCAAATTGAAATTTAGGCGAAAATGAATTAACGTTTTCTGAGTATTTTTTGAAAATAACGCCACTTTAATATGAACTGTTTTGAGTTAAATATCCATTTTAAATTCAGGCCAGAATAACAGTTGTAATATAAAAAAAATTATTTTACTGTTTACAGAAAAAAATTCGCTTAGTCGTACAAGAAAATTTGAGGAACTGCTTTTTCAAGCTTGAAATATTGTATCAATTACAATCATTCATATTAAGTGTGCAATCTGCATCTCGAGAAACAAAATAAATAAAAAATAATGATAAAGCTGTAATCAGCTCAGTATTTAAAATATAAGACTGAAAACGATTTCTCTACAGTCTTAATATCTACCTGCGGGGAAAACTTTTCGGAGGCTCTAACGAAGACACGTTCTTAGAGTCTTTTGAATATCCAAGACGCAAACTTATCATCATGGGTCAGTGCACTCTCCAAAAGTATGTTTAATATGTATTTAAACAATTTTTAACATTACAATCCTAAAATTAAACTTATAAAGCATGTTATAAAAAATAGAGCATAATAATATTTTTAAAATTTTGAAATAAAATTAATAGCGAAAACCAGGGAGACTTGACCCTACTTTAACTTTTTCCGATATTTCTCGAGTATTTGAATTTTTATCATTATAAAAAGACTTTTCTTTAAGAAGATTAAATTTACTTATGCTAAACTTATATCTCATTTAATCAAAAAATAAATATATTTCATAAGATCGACTAGGGTCAAGTCTCCCTAACCTTAGCGATACTTTACCCTAAGAAAGGGACATTTGACTCTATGTTAGGGGCACTTGACCCTACAGTTGGTTTGCCTTAACTCATAGTCATTAAATAAAATCAAACGATAAAAAATAGTTAGAGCGAAAGATTTTTATTACAATAATAAATGAATAAAAATCGTTTTTCGTAACAGAGAAAAAAATGGAATAAATATATTTCAATTCTTGTTAAAATTCTTACTAAAATAATTATTTGCATTATTTGAAACTATCACATTTAAAAGAAATTTTGTTCATTAAATAATTACTAATCAAACAATTTTTAAATAATTATTCTCTATATTTGAGTTGTCAAACTGCCGAAAAACTCCACGCAGTAGAAAACTTATCCGAACCACAAAATGTATTTCGGTTGGCTACAACATGGAAACTGCAATAGCTTTTGATAGGGTCAAGTCTCCCGAACCTGAACTTTTTATAAATAATCTAAAATTTGAACCACTTAGAATTAAAATACCGCATAATACCATACATCAAATTAAAGCTAGATGTATGCTTAATACTAAGAAATATATTAATTTATCACATCTTCAATAGTAAACTTCCAATCCACTGATGAATGAAAAAGTCAAAATTTACTTTTGGGTTCCCAAAACATATTTACTTATCATTACTATGGCTTTTAAGATTGGAATTAAAATCCCCTCAAAATGACCATGAGACAAAAGGTCAAATAAAAATGGCACAAAAAATTACCAATAATCTCACAAGCTATCGAAAATCACGTAGGTTCAAATCTTTCAAATTTTTCAATGAAATTTTACCGTTACCTGATTTTAAATTGAATGCGTTCCAGTTCATGTCTTCTAAATCAAATGATAGCATAAAACTAGATTGCCGTGAAAATACCTGAAAAAAGTATCGATATCCTCCAAATATGTGGCTTCCCTAGGCAGTTGCCTACATTGGATGTGTCATAATCCGGCAATGCGTTTATCCATTATGCGCCTGTGTCAAGCTTGTATCGGAGGTGGCGGTCATGTCTTCTAACTATTGAACTAGCATGCAGCTCAGTGTGAGCCTCCTCATTATTTTTTGCAGATGAGATAGTGGAAATAGACCAATCTGATGAAATCCACTTCCAGGCATTTGCCGACGATTTTGTTTTTGTCATCATTTGGAGAACTCGCCGGAAACTGGAACAGTCTACTAATTTAGCACTAGAATCTTTTAAGATTTGGACTGACGAAAATGAATTCGATATCCAAAATGAAAAATCACAATATTTTTTAACTGACTAGAGGTGAAATCGTCAGATGGAACACCTAATAACTTCGAAAAATAATAACTAAAGTATTTTTTATCCATTTTAAAATTCAAAATATTATTAATTCAATGATTCTGCTTTACCCTGCAGTAACTAAATCTTTAGTTAATCTCCTGTTATTTTCATTTCAAAATTATAAAAGTAATCAAAATAAAATTATTAAATATCGAAACTATTCCACTTTCATAGATTTCCTTTTTCCTTTATATATACGGGATGATACAAAATACGTTTCCAAACTTTAAATGTAGGTCAGGCATACGATAAGCATCCAAAATCACATAGGAACATGAGTGTGAAAACGCCATCGGGAGGCAACAGATGGCATTTAAAGCTTGGACTTCTGTGTTTCGGCTGTTAAATGAAAATTATAATTGAAGCACTTAACATTTGAAAGGAAGGTGAAAAACAATAAGATCCCTGTTTTTATTTTTCTGAGGCCGAAATATCGTCTTAAAATTAATATTTCGAAATTGTAAGGCTCCTTTGATAACAAGTAATGATATGGTTCCCATGTTAGAAAATTTTTTCATTTATCTCTCCTCTTGGGCATTTACAACTTTTGGACCGCTAAAAAAATAAAAGGAGCTTTTAAATAAGGAAATAATTTCTAACTTTTTTTTTTTTTATTTGTATCGCCTTTGTCTTCAAAGTGTTTTCTATATGATGGCTGGATAGGCAAATACTAGCCTAGTTGATCGCGATTAGTGTGTATGACCAAATTGAAGAGACGTGGTTTGAAAATCGCAAGGTTGTTACATGCTCGTTTCAAACTGTAGTTCAGAAATGAATTGACATTTTGCTACAAAACGAGCTCGTCTGTGCATAAAATATATAAGTTGCGTTCCTGTTGTGAAATTACTATGATATTTTATAATGACCGTCATATGGAAGTTCATATTTTAATCGTTCAGAGGCTTAATATTTCTGCATTTTGCCAGAAACATTAAAAGGTGATTTGATTCACGAGTAATAGTTTTCTATGCCTCTTTGGCTGTTACTAATCTGTAGCGAATGTTACCGACTGTAAATAGGTTTTATTGAGATTTTTTATTACAATAATTCTCTAATTATAACGCTTGTATCAAATTAAGCAGATTAATGCAATCCTTCAGTTGTAACTTTTTTTGTATATGTGCAGTGAGAAAGCATGGAATGTTTATTTATTGATTTTATTATATTTGCGTCGAATTTGTAGCTTTCAATTGAATCTTCTGTTGAAGATTATTTGAAAACCCAGTTTAAAATCGTCATTTTTGTCTCATGAGAGAAAATAATGAAATAAAAAAATACTGAACTGTTTTAACGAAATATTAACATTGGTGTTAAGATTAATTGCTTGCTGAGACAAAATAAAATTACATTGATTTCTAGCATTTTTTTTCTTTTTTACGCTTTATTTCAGCATTTCTTTATCAGTATATAATATTTCTACTATCACTGCTTCATATTCATTTATGAATGGTATTAGTGAATCGATACAAATTTTATTTTATAAGACACCGGTAATTGTAATTAACAGAGTTTTCATCCTTGTATTTTTTGACAACATTGCGTTCAATGCAAATCCTTTCTACATGCAAAGAATTTCATACAATAAAGCCAAAAATTCATGATACATGCTTACATTAGTAGCGAAATACAAAAAATCAAAATGGTTGGCTTTTCTTTCGAAAGTTCGATTATTGAACTTGCCATTTCAAAACAGCAATATATCTTTCTGAAGAAATGATTCTTCAAAACTGTCATCGGATTCATAATTGTTTATTTTACTTATTAAAGCTAATGTTAAAACGTCTAATCATTTGTTTTACAACTTCAGCAGTGAGTGAAAATTTCATGTCTTGCGGAATTATTTCATAAGATGTCTTTAAGCCTCTGACGACCGTAATGGCCAAGACAGACCGTCATGCAAATTGTTAGATGACGGCCGAGCGTCCGAAAAGTTGTATGCTTATTTCCTTCTACTTTTTCAATAGGGTCCGTAAACATTGCGGAACAATATTTTCTCTTTAACAATGGTTCTTTCCCCTCCCTCTGCCACTCTTGATTGATGTTTCCAGTAAGAATTCGATGTATCATCTCCCACTATGTCCGACATAGTTTTAAAATGAAAAAAACCTTTTTAAACACAGATATTTATTTTTGCAGTATTTTTCTATGGCGTTTAAGCTAAGAAGTCTAATTCCTTTCTCTAGAAAACAACAGTGGACTTCTTTTGTTCTATGTACTGACCCATTTTTACAAGTCTCTCCTTGTCAGAAACTTGCCTTATCAGATTTATGGAATTATCAATTTCAAATTCAAAAACATCTGAATTAGAGCCACCTTCATATAGAACATGAGGCTATCTCTCTGAGTTTTCAACATACACCTTCAGATTTAGATGCGTCATTTGTAACAAACATAAATTTTCCCTCATCAACTTTTATATTTTTGTATTTGAATTTTCTCCCTATTCCGGCCCTAGAAATTCTAAATCTTCTGGCACATGTTGCGAAACATAGTAACATTTCTTCTTTATCACCTAGTCTTCGTCGATGTTGCATTGACAAGTACAAACTTGCTCCCGATAATTTTGAACAGCCTTTATGAAGCACATAGTACCGTTGGATCTTAATCAGCGGTATTTATAACATAATGATGTGAAAGCACTAGAATGTAGAAGGTGAAGAAATTTTTTCTAGAAGCCCTATTCTGTCTGCAGAAGCTGAAGCAGATGCACAATATAATGCGGAAGCCTCTTTTATAGACTAGTAGAGATTGTTGAAAAATACTACAGCCTTGGGCAAGAACCGAACACTGATAAACTGCTTAGATTGCATCTAAAGTAATCGTAAATTGAATTGTTTGGTACTACAGGTTTATTAAGCAGAGTAGAATTTGCATTTCTTCTGGATAGTTGCTGCTTATAGTGCCGCTTGAAGGGAAGCTTTTCTACAAAATTTGTTTTCTATGCCAAGAAAGAAACCAAATGTGCATGAAGTGTCCCGCTTTAAAATGGGCTTATATTTTATGGTTTCTTGAAATGTCTGCGGATTGTTTGTACACTCTGTACTTATGTTTGTAAAAAATTATGTATTTAGATAGCTTTAGAGACGCGAATAAATACGGTTCATGTCAAAATGAGAAATCATCTTTGGCATAGTTAGGAAATGTGATTTGAAAATTTGTAAAATAAGTAATACCACTTTTAATATTGATAATATTTCTATATAAAATTTTAAAATTTTAATAAATTCATGTGTACAGGATTCTTGATATCCTTTCATTAATATAAAGCCTGAAATTTTATTTCTGGGCTGGTAATTGAAAATTAGTTTTATTACTATTTGTTTAGGCTGTGATATGAAAACATCAATTTTACAATACTTTTCTCAATATCTTCATATTTGCCAAACATGTATCATTCTATAGACGACTCAAGCTAGGTAATATTTTTGACATGCTGATGTAACTAAGGAGGAAAATACACAGAAGATTTACGCATGTGTGTAATTAAAGATAGAAGCGCCGCCATTTGGGGAAATCGTAATTAACTATTTTGAATCCTCTCATTTCCAACAAAACCTAAACTAAATGAAGCCATGTTTGATCTTTTTTATGGATAAATGGAATTTTTCTTGCATAGTATACATTCTGGATACCTTTATTTATTATTTATTAAATTGTGGAAATATGACAAAGAGAAAAAATCAATCATCTCATCAAAATACCTATTGTTCAAAATCTTCGATATAAGAACAGTAAATTTAAATTGTTTTTCAAAACATTCATCAAATCTCATTTAAATTATTTACCAATTTGTAATATTTTAAAATATGATTTTCGCTTTTGTATGCGAAATAATAAAATTTTGTTTCATTTTTGCTTTATTGCGGTAACATTTCAAAATGCTTATCATGTGGTACATTTTGACAAAATGTGCATTATTTTTGTGTTCCCGAACCTTGATAGATTAATTCCCGATTATGACTTGGTAATTAAAAGGATTTTTAAAGAAATTCATTAATCTTTCGTTATTACTGTCGAAATGCATTATTTATTGTCAATATCGTTAATTTTTTGGAACTGATATAATAATTTCAAGGAGCCTTCCTGTTAAAAAAAATTAAAAGTTAAAATCAGTTTTTCAAATAATTAACAGTATTAACTAACTCAATCCCTAATGATTGAGGCAGCTTCGTTTCATTTAGTAGTTTTATCATAATATTTCATTTTATAATCCTAAAAATTTCCCTATTGAACCTTTCATTTCGTGGATCAATAAGTTGTAGGGTCAAATTTATACCTGTTTTCATTAATGATCTCCGAAAAATTATATGTAAACTCTAATTTGAGGTTATATCCTGCAATTTTTTACTTTTTGCTCGTTTCCCGTTTCTTTTGTGTTGAAAATAGTGTAAACCGACAAAAGTCTCGATATATTAATGAAAATGAGCAGTAATACACGGAGAATTATCGTCAATGATAAATTTGGTTTCGTCGGAAGATTGTAATGGTACTGGACACAATATATCTAAGCGGTCCCTTTCCATAGCTAAATTGGTGGAAACTTCCTTGATTCTTTAACAGATGCCATAGTACCTTTTACCTATAGAATGGTCTAACTATTTCACATTTGAACTTTACCCGATACAAACTATCAAATCGATAAATGTTTTCGAACTTTAATAATGCCTGAGAATATTAATTTTTATATCTACAGTGCCGAAACATTTTATGACATTTTGATTCTTTAACCCAGGAGGACGCGCAGCAGTCCTACAAGGCCCGGAGACAGCAAGAATTTATTACAGAAATTTAACCCCTCAACGGAAAACTTCCAGATTCACAGTAACTGTGTAAAATGTCATTTACTTGCTGACCACATGTAGTTCAAGAATTTATCCTCATTTGTTATCTCAGGAAACAGAAGGTCGCGTCTCTCAAGCCCGATGCGCGCTCCTGTATACGTGTTGGATTGCTAAATAGACCAGATAGATCGAGTCAGTTTATCGCTATTCGAATTACGAATATGAAATAGAAAGACTAGCAAAGCTTTTAGCTGAAATATCAACTAATTAAGAATCGATTACTGAAGAAAATAAAGAAATTTTTTATATTGAAATAATTATAGATCATATGTCGGATTCTGAAAGGAATTATACCACTTATAAAATATTTTTGAATTTAGAAGTCTGAAGTTAAAATGGTGTTGTAAATGGTAAGATGGCTTCAATTTACAATGGTGTAAAAAATAACTTCGCATCTCCGAAATCTTTTGGAACTTTAATAATGTCTGAGAATGTTAATGTTTATATCTACAGTGTCGAAACATTATATGACATTTTGCGTCTTTAAACCCGGGATTAAACAAGTGTTTATTACAGAAAATTAACCCTTCAACGAAAACTTTCCAGATTCACAGTAGCTGCTTGAAAGGTGATTTACTTGCTGACCACAGGTATTTCAAGAATTTCTCCTCATTTGTTAACGCAAGCCGATAAAGTTGGATGCTAAAAAGGACAGATGAATCGAGACAATTTATCGCTATTCGAATTACAAATATGAAATGGAAAGACTAGTAACGCTATTAGCTGAAGTATCAACTGATTAAGAATTGATTACTGATGAAAATAAAGAAATTGTTGATATTGAACTAGAGATCATAAGTTGAATTCTGAAGGGAATTAGACAATTGATATTATATTTTTAAATTTAGAAGTCTGGATTTAAAATGTTGTAGTCAATGGTAAGATGGCTTCATTTAAAAATAGTGTAAAAAGGAACTTCTCAAAAATATGTGAAACTTCACACAACATTCTAATAAGACTACTCGAATTCTTTAAAGAAGCAAAAATTGTATAATGGGTTCACAATTACTGAAAATGTTTATCGATGAGACAGAAATGTATTAATACCTATATACAGACGAATTCAGGAAATTTTTGACGGTAAAGCCAATTTTTCATCAATACTTTGAAAGTACAGGCATTCATTGATATTCTTCATTTAAATACACAGTCCATAAGAAATATATCCGAAAATATTTTTTAATACTTAATACTCTGTACACCATCACAACAAATGATTCCTATTAAATAAAATGTAATTTTCTACGTGTTTTGTTATGAAAACAGAATCCAGGGCCTACGAAACCGGACGGCATTTGGGAAGTGTGATTCAGAATAAAATTTATATAATTAGTTATAAATCAGCGAGAAGTTATTTAAACTTTTCTTTTGGAGATGGCCAGTTCTGCAGCAATCTGAAATCTAAATACTCAAAATTTCATTAAAAACACAAGACATAATAATTTTTTCAAAATTTTATTTAAAAAATAGGTATATAATTTTACCATAAAAATATATTCAATCGCAAAAAAAATTCAGATTCTTATAGCCACATTTCCTGCAAGGTCACTCTAAATATTCTTTGTGTCTTCCTGAGGATTTTCTTCCCACTATTCTTGACCTTGAACTTCTGATTGTTAAATGTTTCTGCAGAAAACCAATTTGGCAGCAATCTCTCAATTTGGTTCAAAATACATCGTCAGTAATGTAGTTCAATATGACAGAGTTTTAAAGGGTTCACGATTAAGCCTAGAATCATGACTCTAAGCTTACTGATCGTCATATTTTTTCCTTCTCTTCACATCTTATTGTCTTTCACCTGCCTCAGATCTATGAAAAGCCTCTAATATCACCAATATTTCATTATTTTGTTTCGTTATAAAGAATTCTTTTTCGGGACGAATTTGAAATGGAATATAGTAGGTTGTTTTATGAAAATGCTGCTGATTTCCATCCAATCATAATCGAGATGATCTCTCTCTAACATTTAAACTGTCCCTCTTGCGGAAAGAATTTCTTCTGAACTTCGAATTCATTTTTATATTCATTTTCTTTTCAGTTCATGCTAGCATACGGAATTGGGGAATAAAAAAATGTTTTGGCTTGGAAAGTCTATCTTAGGTTGCCTGGGGGTTGCTTAGCCAAAAACATTAAAGCATAATCATCAGTGTAGTGTTATTGCTTCGGCCTCCACACCTATTAGCCATACATATCAGGAGCTTAACACCTTTGAAGTCCGTGTTCTGCAGCCAGTGAAATAAAGCTGATGAAATTTCATTGTAAGCTTCTGGGAATTTATGTCCCATCAAGTGTATATGCATTCTTTATTGTTGGTCAAGGGATCTTGCAAGGAGACGTGTGCGATGGTGGAGTTATAGAGGCACAACTATCTACTATAATTTGTGAACAAAACAAGGATTTTAACTAAGAAAAGTTTTTCGGCAATCAAAGTTTAAGATAATTAGGTCCTCCATCTTTTCTATTCTAGGGGGAAAACGCAGCTCTCATTTTATGCAGCGTGGATTTAATTATAAATGTCTGCTTCTCTACGCCAATATAGAACAAACATCAACACTTGGCGAACCAAAACCAATATTGGCGATGGTGTTAAATAGATTTTTGAAGTACCAGAAAATAACTCTGAGGGACATCAACAATCTTCCTGAATCGAATTCATCAACGCCCGCAGTCTCGAAATGACTTTCTTTGTTTTATCAAAACGTACGTTGTATTCGCACTAAAACTATAGATTTTTTTCAGTTCTGTGGCTTCTGACAATCAAGATGTTATTTCAATTACCGGGACGTGACTTTCTGAAAATATGGATTCCTTGGAACTTTTTGACGGTAGGTACCTGTTATTCCGAAGGGACCGTGGTTCCTCTTACAATTATTGCAGACGTGGTGGGGGTTTTCTTATAGCTATAAAAAAGTGTTCGTCTCCCTGTATTTTCGATTTGCCGAATTGCATCTCGGAGCTGTCTGGATTTCAATCAAATTAAATCGCAAGGGAAAAAATGCTTGTTTTTTGTTTATTCTCCGCGTTCCTACATGTATGTAGAATTTTTTTATTGTTTTGAAAGATTTGGATTTTTTGATTATATTTTCATCTGTGGTTATTTTAATTTATTTATTTATGATGATTTTGGTGATCACAAGAACCTTTCTCCTCTTCTTTTTTCCTCTATAATAGAGTCTGAAAGCAGGGAGGTTCTTTTTTCAATTCGGCTGAGGGAGAGTCGTGGTATGAAATAAATAGATGATTGTTTACATAATGGGATAATTAATAAAATCATTGCAATATCTCTACAAATTGTCTAGAAACATTGCATAATTTCTTAACTTCGTCATGGTGCCGGGAAAAACATTTAATGATCGATCAATATTCATTTTATTCTAATTTAATTAGATTTCGAAATAAGACAACGCTGTAACCAAAAACATCGTTTTCTTTTAAACAAAATTAAAGATTTTCTTTAAAATTTCCCTAAACAGACAGAAAATCTATTAAAATGATCATTTTGATTCACATCTATAGTCATAAATTGATTTAAGATATCACAATATATTTAATAACGATAACATTACTCTCATTTGTAATATTCTGCAATAGAAATTCAAGGAACAAGAAATAGGGTTTTGCTAGAATGTATATTACGATAAAAGTATATGTGTTGTCACTTTTATTAAGCTCAATTATTTAAATGTTGTAAATTTTAAAATAAAAAATAATTTTTAATTTGTTCATATTGTATAACATTACTAGCATAAAAATATTCTACAATGATAATGAAATCTTATTAAAATTTACACCTATGCCACTATGTTTTATGGTTAAAGGAAGTAGTTTTTCGCATTTTGAAACAGAATTTAATTGTACATTTTTGCTGTCCTTTGACAGAAGTATCAGAGAGATTTTAAGATTTATCATTTAAGACGTAGCCCAAAATTTAGAAAAATTAAAAAGAAAAACGAACGAAAAATATGCTTTAGTATTAAAGAAAGAACAAAGAATGTGTTTCTAAGTCATAAATTAGCAAATCAGTTATGAGTGGCACAGTGACAATATTTTTGCTCGACCCTTTCTTGAGCTTCGGAACATGAATAGAGAAAATGATTTTTTAAAAAGCTAATGACAAAACTAAAAATTTGAAAATATTACAAAAGTTTAGCATTTAATTTCAAAGATTTTCTTAATTTTCTATATTTTTGCTATATACTGGATATAAATCTCTCACTCCGAAACACAAACAAATTTTGAACCATTATATACATTTACGCCGGAAAAATAATGACTCTTGACCCTTTCTTGACTATTTAGCTATTCATTTAGTCTGGACTTCCTAACTGATTAAAAAGGTATATCGAAGATGAAATTGTATTATGCATTATTTACAATTAATTACAAATAAACATCTGAAACACACAAGAAAAGATTAAGTTTACCGAAAATAACACTTGGAACAATTTATAATGACTTATAAATGTACAATATTCTGTAAAATATACATATTTCATGTAGAGAAAGATATAACCGGTACTATCACGTGCTTCAAGTTTCAATTTCGAACCCGATTTCCTCGAAATATGTACTGAAGTAGTTTGTAATTTGCAGTAACTGCAGAATTATTTCTGCCCAATTTCCTGCACAAAAAAATCAACGCCGTTCATATCATTTTTCGTTCCCAAATTATTCCGTTTTTCTCTTTTTATTTAAAGAAAGCAACATCTGTATTACTAGTTATTTTTGCTAAAACATGTTCAAAAGCACTTTGAAGCACTAATTCGTGCATGTCATTCCGACATGAAACTTATTTCGTCTCTCGGTCTTCGTATTGCTCCAGAAATGTAATCACAACTTTGATAAGATCAATGTTGGAACTAGTTGTGTCAGAAAAGAGAATTTAAGCCTTATCTTCCAATCCTCAATCGTTTACAACATTCCAGGTAACAAAAGCTTGCTTCTCTCTGAAGAATCTTCTAATTTTGGCACCCCGAGGAATTTTTCTAGATCTTTATATGATTAAGATTATGTAGATTTTGTAGTTTAAATCATCAAAAAAAAGCCCAGATAAGCGATGTACTGTCGAGGCTGGTTTTAAAGATAAGGTGCGATAATCTCAATGCTTCTCCGATTGAAAAAATTGCTATCGTTGGTTGTCTTGGTCAGATTTCATAGCGTCGAAACCAAGGGAGAGCGAAGTTTCATTTCTCAACGCTAATCTTGTGCCCTATGCCTATTCAGTGTTTTTACTCGCCAGATGCCCTAGAATAGTGACTATTTTTTGAAGGAAAACAGTGGGGATTTCCCTCAAATTCGGTTCTAACCTATACAGGGTGATTAAAAAAAACGCGGCCAAACTTTAATGGTAGGTCAGGAACATGATAAGCTTTTAGAATAGCATAGGAACATGGGTGCGCAAACGCCATCTGGAGGCATTTTATTTTCATACAAGTTGCACTATATATATGGCTCCAAAGTTGTGAAAGAAAAATTACGCTACCTTTAGTGCATGCGCAGTAAAGAATTAGTTACTACAAATGCTAATATCTCCTTATCGACTCAACGCACTTACGTGAAATTTCGACACATTGCTTCTCTACAATATTGCCACGTACTTCGTAAGGTTCATAGATTTATAATGGAAACTATTCATGTTATAAGAAAAAAATGCGGTAAAATATGTTTTTTTAAAAGTACGTAAACCTTTAAATCTTTCCAAATATCCATGCTCTTTTCACAGAAATGTATTTAAATATTACGCACATCACACAAAAGAATTGATAAAAGTTTTAAATCAATATCAGATTTCTGTGAAGCGGGGTGAGCGAAAATCCCTATTCGAGTTCATCAATTTTTGGACGGTCAATTGAGTGCCCTCGTGAAAGAATCTTTGATGTAAATTATGAGTTAAAATGTATTCTTTATATGGACGAAGTTCGAGGAAAATTAATCCAACCTCTCGAGTGTTATTTGGAAAAATACGAAATTTTCTACTGTGTGCCTCAACTAGCCTTAAAATTTAGTCAAGCACAGACGAGAGAATCCACCTGCTTTCACAGAAAGCTGATAATGCACATTTTATCGAATACCTCCCGAAGGGCTTTATGAACTTTCCTCAAACGTCAAACATATAAAGAATATGAATTAACTCACAATTTACATCAAAGATTCG
>BGPR01029200.1:0-16390 GCA_013235015.1 Araneus ventricosus | reverse complement strand
AAATTAATAATTGTGATAACGTGCAAGCTTTAATTGATACAGGAAGTTCGTGTTGTCTCTTAAAGATTTCAGTTGTTCAGAAACTTAAACTGAAATTTGAACGTGCTGTCAATAAAATATACGGTTTTGGAAATCAAAGGATGCCAGCATTAACGTCTATTGGAAGAATTAAAACCGATATTGAAGTTGATAATGTAAAGGCGAAAACATAAGCATATATGTTGTTCCTCACGATGCGCAGTCAGTTGATCTTATCAGCGGGCGGACATGGCTTGATCTTCCTCATATTGCTTATACAAAAATAGGAAAAAGAGTTCACATTGGATACCGGGAAGATGAACTATTCAGAAACTTTCCGACTGATGAAAAAGTAAATCGAGTCTGTCTTAAACGTCTTAAAACATCTCAGTTAGAGAATGAAAGTTTGCAGATTAAAGATTCTTCTAAGCAAAAGAGGCTAGGAAATTTGGTGAATGATCTTAAAATGGTAAAGAATGAACTACGACTTCTACAAGGAGATATTAAGGACTTTAAGAAAGAGGGACACTCGTTGCTTCTTCAAATCGAAGAAAAGAATAAGCATGTTGAGAGCTTGAAAAGCATAAACGATTCTTTAGTGGAAACGTATGCATATTATGACAAAAAGAAGTCATGTAAAGTATCGCCTCGTAAGGGAGATATCGTGGCAGTTAGAAAAAATTCTAACACGACAGGCGAATCAACAAAGATGCAACCACGATACAGAGGTTCCATGGTTTTCGCAGAAATACTCCCTAGTGACACATACAGAATCTCACAACTAGAACCTAGTAATGGCCGTCTTTATGTTACAATAGCTCATGTTAGTTGGTTAAAGGTATGGAGAAGCTGGAATGAAGACGATGATGAGTCTAGGGAAAATTCCGATGTTGAACCTGTTATGCAAAGACCCAAATGAACTGTGCGCAAACCAGTGAGTTATGGAGATTTTATGCCGGATAGATAGAACTTTTTTTTAAATTTTATATTTCACTTCATTTCATCTTTTATGGATGTATTTTCTTTTTGTGTTGATATTATGGAATGTAAGCTAAAATTTGGTTCAATTGAGGTCAATTGAAAAGTCAGGATGGTCGAATTTAAGCATATTTAATATTTATGCCTAACAAAAGCATGACTTCAAGTTATTTATTGTTATAACAGTGTATCATACCAGATAAGTGGCAACAGTCAGATGTTGACCTACTTTGAATTTGATTTTAAAAAATAAGAGAAAAGAGATGAGTACGAGTACGATTAACGATGTTACGATGCACGCAGTTACGAAATGTAATAGTTGTGTATTAAAGTTCTAATAAATGTTTGTTTATTCTTAGAAGAAGTATTATGAATGTCAATTAAAAAAAGCCAACATATGTTTCCTTTATGAAGAATTTATTGTTTAATTAATCCTTAATTCAATGAATAATTATTTAATAATGAAGTCTTCTTAAAAAAATCTGAATTTTAAATCAATACCTCTAATCACAATGTAAAAATGTTGTAAGTTAATTAACAAAATGCACTTTTCTATGAATCTGTGTTTCATAAGTCAAAGATGAAGTGCAATTCGATTGATGAGATCAGCCATTGATGAATGAGATCAGGTGATGGACCATGGAATGATGGATGGAGAACGTGGGGTTTGTTTGTTTTTTGGCACAAGAGCCATTTCTGGCTAAACTGCGCCACACAGAGGAACATGTGGAGCTGGTAAGTGTACAGTTTGTGACTACCACATGCGGAGTTCCGCAAACTTCCAATTGGGGTGAAACAGATGTCACACATTGTAAAGTGGTAACCAGGAATTCCCCCCCCTCCCTTTTTCAGAGAAGACTTCAAAGAAAGCCGACATGAGGTCGTGTGCCATGAGGTACAAGTTAAATCCCTGTTTCCACAGTCAGTGTCTTGTGGTACGTTCCCTGAAGAACATCTCGCTTCCCGTCATGGGAAAGAAAAGACCCGTTCCTGAGGGAAGTCCTGAGGGGAGTCTCGATAGTTCTGGTGAAATGTTAGCAAATACTCAGATATCGAAGGCCAGCATGTCGACGGAGGGAGGCCGCAGTACAGCTCGTGCACCCGTAAGGACTATTGTAGAGTATCCGTCATGGGAACAATGCGATTGATTTGATTTGATTTCGAGCGACAACAAATGCCCAAGTACGATCTTCAGCAAGCAAGCCACAGATTTTTGGAAAAAGTTTAGTAGTGCTTAGGTGAGTCTGGATTCGAGTGAGAGCACAGATGAGGTGAGGTCGAGAGTTTTGATGAGGACAGGATACATAGAATGGCTTGAGGTAGGATGTACGGCAGAAGTTATGAGCTTGCCAAGAGCTAAGGACGGAGGCAAAGAGACACGGCTTATCCACTGGAAGCGGAATTTTAACAGCTCTGAGCCTCTGACAGAAGATAAACCGGAAAGTTAGGTGACGTATTATAGCGGATAAAGATTAACCACATTTAGTTCGGTATAATAGCGCCAAAAATTCCTCTGGACCCAGGACATCGTTATCAGCCTATTTAACAGATAAAATAATATTTAGAGCTATAGTTTTACGGTGTCCATTACCAAGAATAAATGCTAATTTAAGGCAAATAATTGCCGACACTCTTTCAATACAAGATCTTCAAACAGAACCTAGTTATTTTGTAAAAGGGATTTACAGTAATCATTCATAGGTTTTCGAAGAGAAACTACACGCTGGGTAACTCGCTCCCCTACGGCGCTTATCATTACATTTACGCATTCTCATTTCACCTCACAATAATAGAGCAAGATTTCCCTGTCATTGCGCTAAAAACATATAATTGTTCGGTAGCGTCGTTGTAGAATTAGATCAATCGAGGATAAATTTAACATTTCCGTTATTCGCCAAAATATAATGTTAAATAACTAGCTAATTGGTAATGGACACGTAACATAAACATATTTTTGTAGCATCTGCCTGATAGAAAATATTCATTTTATATGTCCAGATGTATTTTTTAGGAAAATTTACTTTTATTATTCTCAGCAAGAATATTTTATTGTCTATTTGCGTAATCAATTTCATGAGATTCTATATAAAATTATATATAAATAATACAATAATGCAACATTATTATTTTTGGATTAATATAGTTATACATTCATATTTCATTTATTTAACCTGCTGAAAAACATTGTTTTGCTCTATGTAAATTAACAATCAATTTAGCGCGTGATTTACATCCACCATAAATCTTGTACTAATTCTATAATCAAATTACATACTGGCTTGGAAAAATGTTCTTAAGGCGCAGCCGACAATGTTTTCATTATAGTGTTAGACATAAATTGGTTCTAGACGCAATTTTATGAGCCAAAATACTAAAATTTGTTTCAGTTAATAAACAATAATGGCATGTCTTGATATCATTTGGGATTTGAGAGAACGCTTTTAAGAGCAACATTTGATTTCATAACACGAGAGAGAATATTTCACGCCGAGATAGTGTAATTTGATATCACATTTTCTTGTTTCTCTCCGCGTTATATAAACAATAATGCCTCATCTGAGATAAAATTCAAATAATTCATTTCTTTTCTTTATAATAATGGCGCGTGGTGTATTTAGGTTAAATTACTTACGAGAATCATGAAGGAAACTTTTAAGATACTTGAAAAGAGATTATGATAGAATCATTAAATAAAAGTAGAATATATATACATTCTGGATAAATAATATAGAAGAAAGTGAATTAAAATGAAGTTTGTGTATAAAATAACAGCTTAATATTAAGGCACTACACGAGAAAAACATTCTTTAAAGTATCCGACTGTGTTCGGAGACATTTTTTTGAAAAATAACTTGTATATATTTTTTAATGTTATTTTTCAGCTGCATATGTTTTAAAACTATGAAAATATTGTAAAATTAGGGTTTCAAAATAATATTTTTTAAATAAACTGAGAAATTTGAAGAAAAATGACTAAAATATTTGCCTTACGCTAACAGCCATAGACAAAATCATATTCTAAATATACATAAATCCTGGTTATGAGTACATTTTTGTGACAGTTATCTGTGTTATGTTCTAAAATATTTCTTGTACTTCAAAATAGTTTTGAGATATAGCTGAACATAGTTACTAAACTGGTAATTTTTCATAAAAAATGCTTTTCGTTTATATTTAAGCACTTAAAAATAATACTTGATTTTAAAATTGACCTTAGTTTTTAGAGGAGAATATCAAGCATATTACAGAAAACAATCTCAAAAAATTTCATATCAATACTTGAATAACCTTTTGAGAAATCATTGTTACTGTCGATAGCTTTCCTAAAAAATATCTTTTCTCAGAAATCACATTTAAAGTTTTCATGCAACATAAAATAATGCTTACAGTTCGGTAATAAAACAGCTGTAACTGCATTTGTAATTCATGTAGAGTAAAAAGTAAGACAGTTTTAGAAAGCTGGTTAAACAGGCTACAAAATTAAGTCATAAGAAGTTTTTTGATAATTTCATCAAAAACGACAATTTTAAACCAGTCGGAAACCTTAAACCACCAATTTAAGAATAATAACGAGTATTTTGTAAGAAAACAGTATTTAATTTCGTATTATCTTTAATATTAATGATGAATACCTTTCAAGTAAATAATGCGAATTTTTATAAAAATCCAGCAGGGTTGGTTCGGTTTTTGTTTTGTTTTATGGCAAAAGTTCCGGAATTGGCCAAGCTGCGTCAAACACTCAAAATCTTTCAGGGACATAAATTCATAAATTTCTAGAGAATATTTTTAATAATTATTAGGAAATAAACATAAAAACTTCTTGTATACTATTAAACGAATAAAATAGATTTTGAGGATTGTTTAAAGAAGAAATTTCAATTGAAGATTTTAAAAATTATTAAAAAATTAACATAAATATCATTTTCAAATATTATAATTTAAGTAGAAATAATATGTTTAGAAATTGAAAGTTAAACAGCGTTCCTAAAAATTGGAAAATTCTGAATCAATACAAATATATTAGGTGGGTCGAAAAAAATAATCGATTTTTCGAGTATAGAATTCTAATAGGGCGCAAAAGATGTGTATTACAATGCCAATCAACAGAAAAATATGGAAAAAATTATATTTTTAAACTTGAGCTCGCGTAAGAGGCATAAAGTTTGGAAGAAATGACGAAAAACATCAAAATTTACTTTTCGCTAACATTTATACAGTATACAGTCTACAGATTTTGGTTTGCGTCTAAGTACTTCATTTCAGTTGCCTGATGACAGAAAAATTATATTTCAAAAACCAACATTACATTTTTGATTTCGTGCAAAAAGCCCAAATTTTAGTGAAAAATGGAGGTTTTTACAGTTCAGCAATTAAGTTCATTGTGGTTTTGTGAATTATAAAATCCAATATTTATCTATACTTCGTTAATGTAAGGGATTATAGACATTCTGTTTTGATATGACTACATCCTTTTGCAGCTCTTCGTCCATTTCACAATTTTTTATGAAGTGACCCATAACTCACCAAGAGGCTGCAATTCGAGTTCCACCCTCACCCTACCCAACCAGCCAACCAATTAGGGTTTGTTAAATTTAAAATTTTGAGAAGATTTTTTAAAAATTTGAGAGGATCATCATTACGCCTCTCCCCTTGTACAGAACGCAGACCCATGCCCCGTACCTGAGATTGTCCCCTTGTACGGCAGGTCATGCCTCCGTCGGAGAGACCGTGCCCCCCCCCGTCCGGCAGAGCATGGACCGAATCGGGCGAACTCTAAAGCCACTCCAGATCATAGGTTAAAGAATATTTAGAAAAGACTAATTCTAATAATTAGAAATCATTAAGTATAGCAACAAGAAGACCTTTTTTGCGTAGTGAATGATGCAATATAAGATTTACTGAAATACTGATGTATATACTATAAAACTTTTAAAGTGATTAAACATATTTTGAATCTACAATTAGTTAATCATCCAAAGATAATTTTTATCTGGACAATATATAAGAACATGTACGTTAAATTATTTTGTATAACATACTTCCATTATATGAAAAAATTACTAAAATATAAACAGGGAGATTCCTTGGGGGAAAAAACGAGAATAGGCGATCTTGACACCCTCGCATCTATTCAGATAATTTATTTAAATCAATTACGATGTCAGCAAAAACTTGATAAATCTTGCCTCAGAATCATCGCTTTCAGAGTATATATCATTAAATCGCCTAGTTTTGACTGATGGCTAAACATAATAAACAGTGTATATGATACAAGTGAACAACAATTACATTGAATAAGTATTGATTGTAAAATAGTTTTGGGATTTTATTTTACTTACTTTAGAACGAAAATACTAACTAATTGACACTACAGCATCCCCCACTCCTGAGACCATGTCGATCCTTTACCGGTTTAGTCGTAGACACGAGTCGCCAAGCCCCGAAGCAGAAAATGAAGCCCCAACAACTATAAACGTGTGAACTACCTCACCCATTTTCACTCACCAAAGCCGCCACCCGACATCTCAGCCAATGCCCTGACTACTTATTGACAATTAAAAAAAGAATACAGAATATTACAAAATTATGAAAGATAACAGTCTTTTTAAAAACAGTCGATAAGAAGTCCATAATATGCTTTCTATTCTTTAGTAGTACCTCATGGAAAGGAGAGCAAAAATACTTAACTTTGAATAGCACAGAAGATCCAACTTGATCGCAATTGGCGGGATTCAGCCAAATCCTTAGAAGCGAAAGTATTGCAATCTTCAGAAACTTCGACATCGAGATTTTGATGATTTTAAACTTCTCTGAGTCGAGGAAAACCAAATTTGCTTTTATGTTTACTTGTCAGTTACTTGATTAGTGTCTCTCTGTAAACCAGAAAATTCGGAAAAGCAACAAGAAAGATCTTTTTTAAAAAATAACACGTTCCTCAAAGCAAACTGAAGCGAAATTCAGTCCATTTATAAACTACTTCTGACCTGAAAAAATAATATCGTGTATCTTTTTTATATAAAATGCTCTTATTTCAGATTCAAAATTCAGAAAAAACCTGATCTTAGGGTGTACTAATGTATTATTGTATATAAGGAGCAGTGACAACATTTCCTATTCATTTTTGTACATATGATATTCAAAAACGTATGTATTCCGATGGAAGAAATGAAAAAATTTGAACTGAATTTCAACTATGTTACTGAGTTTAAAATAAATTGTAAAATAATGAAGATCCATTATTTTCGATATCAGTAATGTTAAATTCAGTGCTTAGTATTTAGTGCTTATGTGTAGCTGTTCACAGAAAACGAACTGAACATATTCCTAAAAATATTGCTCTTACGTGTTGTTATCAATTTCTACAAAAACAATGCTTATGGCCTGAAAGTCATTTCAAAAGGTTTTTAATTTTAAAATGTTGGGTTAACTTGAAGGCAAAAGAAAGCAAAAATTCAAATAGTAAATAATCTTTATAGAAATTCTAAGCATTCTCTGAAACATTCATGAAAGTACTGCTAAATAAAGACAACTTTTTCCATGCAACATATATTATCTGTAAATTAGGCTCTGAATTATTCTGTTTAAAGATCACGGTTCCAGGTTGTTGACTGCTCTCCGCAATCAGATATCTCGTTACTGTGCATCCCGACCAATGACTGGAAAAAAAGTATATTAACCTTCTGGTAATCAATATTTATACACCACAATCAAAAGCGAAAACTCCGAATTGGATTATATCTCTTCACATAAGGAATCCTCGGAAGGTACTGCCTTCAATATGGACAATAAAATGGATTCTTCTCAGAATGACTCCGGTTAAATGAAGCGTTTTACTTAAATGTCTGCTCCATTAGAGTTTTGTAATTTTCTACCACAGATAATTTTAATGGATTGAGGATAACAGCAAATTGGTTCCATTTCCCGTAAGATTTAAGCATCGTAGCCAGATTCAAGATGGAGTCTCTATACTCTTTATTCGGATCATAGATTTTCGAATATCCAGCTTTGTTAAAAAATAACTGCTGGAAAGAGCGTAATAAAGCATCATTGAGGTTGCTGTGTGAAGAAGTTTGTCAGGATTTCATAAACATCTTTTTCTTCCGCTAAGTGGGGTAATCTTAACCAGATGTAAGTTTAGTTTACGAGTTGTTTTTTCTTTTCTTCTTTTCCGCTTTTCTTTTCTTTTTTTTTTTTTGCTTTACAAATCGGGTTTTAAGGTTGCAGTTGAATTTCTTTCTCCTGCTTTATTTTCCCTTTTCTGTAGAAGAAAACTAATCCATTCTTTCCACTTCTTTGTTGAGTGATTCAGGATGAAAAAATTTTCTAAACAAATTTGTTGCCCAAAATTATAATTTACTTGGAATAACAATTTTTTCTGCTTAATTGGTATTTTACAAACGTAGGTTGCTAAAATAGAGCAAGCATATGTTTGTGAGCTTAAATGCATTTTACATTTTTTCTGGAGTATTTTATTGTAAATCTGTAGAAATTATAAGCGTAGGAGATCTAGACTATTTTATCAGACATCTTAATTCCAAAAGACGCTACTCTTACTGTACAAAAAATCTTTTTTGAAGAATTCGCTTTATTATTAGATATTAAATTTTAATGTATTTGCATGAAAATCATAGCAGAGAATCCAAACAGAAATATACAAAAATTTAAAAAAAATTGTGGTCTGCATATTTTATGAACATTTAATTGATGATAAAAAAAAATACCATGAATAATGAGTAACGACATGCATGGAATTTGATTTTTTTATAATGATAATTCATTCATTTCTCATTCTCTTCTATTCATTCTTCTATTTTACTTATTAAATGTTCTTTCCTAGGTATTTCAATAGTCTGCTTATCAATCATGCTTTAATATTTGACCTTTTACTGTCTGGCTGTGCTGAGCGAAGAAAAATTGTAAATTTCTGTTCACCATCACGCTTAAATCTACACGATGAGTATGGAACCGCCACCAGGAAGCATGCAGGAAGACCAAATAGTAACCCCCGCCCACACTGAGAATACTGTGGTCGAGATCAAAAAAAAATACAAAGGTTAAGAGTCAAGTTAAATAGGTAAGAGAACAGAGATTAGGAAGAGAGACTGGAAAAGTGTAGGAAGGCTGTGATTTACATCAGTACAGTATGGTGACTTGGGTGGCAAAAATGAGAGGAGGGGAAACATATGTTATCACCTTGAAGAACCCGGCAGTATAGGGGTAGATAACAAAATGTAAAAAAATTTAGTTGCAAAATTTTCTCGCTTGAATATTTGTGTGTAAAAGGATTTCTATTAGCTAAATGAAAAAAATTAAATTTTTTCCCGCAAAAGCCTTGAGGGGAGAACGGTCAATCCCTCCTGCCTCCCCTGCTGCCGTCAGGAGTCTGTGCTGCTAAAAAAAATCTGTGATGAGTCATTAGGTCATTCAGAGCTTATATTCAAATGTAATTGATATATGTCGCTTAACAAGCATCACAAATTCCACTACTTTTGAAGTTTTCAAAGAGGAAGATTCGAATTAATATTTAGCAACCAATAACGAATATCATTTTTTTTATATTTTTTTTCACGTCTGGTTGGAACATGAGGTCGTTATTGGTTGCGAAAAATTCATTTGAATCTTCCTCTTGAAAATTAAAAAAATGAGATAGCTGGTTTTGCTTGTTAAGCGACGATATATTCTCCTTAATTTAAATTCTTGAATCAAGAAACTATGGTTATAATTTGGATATGCCTGATAGATTTCAGTCATGCAATTGAAACGCGGGAAATTATCATGTCACTATACAAACACACAGGCCAAATCGAAAACGAGATGACTTTCCTCACCACCAATCAAGTTTTCTTGAAAAACAATGGGGTACCAACTATAGACTTATCTTTACCGTAATTATTTTGGTGATTTCCAAACAAAGATAGGAAAAACTGATGAAATAAAAAGCCAAGAAGCTAATACATGTTAAGAAGAATACAATTTCAGAAGGAATGAAACGAACACAAGATACTTTAATAATATTTGCTATATACGGAGGGACCTTGTGAAACGCCATCGAAGCCGGGAAGGAGATTTCAAACATCTTGATGATACAGGATAATGTGAAAATATTATGGTGGACAGAAGTCACGCAATTTTATCCCAATTCGTTTAAACTTGAAATAGTTTTAAAGCCCCACACCGTAGAATCTAATCCATTTCCAAATGCTAGACGTAACTAATTTAATGTTAATGAAATGTCTTCGGATTCCCGGGCTTTAATTTTAACATCGACATTAGTTACCATGGCGTTAATTACAACCAGTATACCCAACGCAACAGGACACTTGCCCGGTAATATTTGATATTTAATAAAAAATGTGAAATTAATTCAAGCCTATAGAATCAGCCAAATCTGCTTGATTTCCTTAAACTAAATTATTGCAAATACATGCTAACAGAGTAACGCCGTTGCCTATTCTTTTCAGGGTCACATCTTGAAGATAGGAAACTGAAAAAATATTTTAGAAATACAACATAATTTTATCAATGTTACTTCTCCTTGCGCCAATATTTATCATTTTTTTAAATTTTATTCTTAAATTAATAGAACAAAAAAAATATTCTTTCATTTATTATAAATCAAAGCATAAAATTACATGTATTTCTAGGATTTCTGTTCACCAGTTTGTAGCTTCTATTATTTTAAAACCCTGACCGTAAAATTCCATGCTGATTGTCATTTGTTGAATGTTCTTTCATGAGTCATCTCCAATACGACCTAGAGAAGTTGCTCTATAGAGACCGCATCTCAATACAGGCTAATTTCTTTAAATAATGTTGGAGTTATTTTACACCAAAACTTCATCAATTAAAGTGCCCCAAATCAACTAATAAAAAATGACGTTTAACCAAAGTTGCTCCAGCCGTTCTAAATAAACATCTCTGCATTTAATCTTATCGGTAGATATCATGCTAAATTGGTTGTTTAAAAAAATGCTTTCAATCCATATTTTTAGTTTAACATGTTGAAACCTGTGAGTCAAGTTTCATTTTGATCAATCCATTTTGATGTGAATTTCGAGACATTGTTCCAACCCCTACCCTGAAGGACCGGGTTAGGGGCAAATTTACTCTCAAACCACTGCCGGTTAATGAGGAACAAGCGTACCAAGTTTCATCAAAAATTACTCAGCATCACTGAGTTTCGTCTCAATCAGTCTATGTCTTGCTCCATATGGAGGTAAATTATGAGTATTTATTTAAACTTAAGTGCAGGCATTTATTTGGCCTCCATGAGGAAGATGTGCCGCAAAATTTCTACGGCGTCCCAGCTGAATAGAATTTTGAAGCCATTCCTGAACATTTTGGGTGCATGCATTTAAAAGATTTTGTCATACCTAAATCTCAGAGATTAGGCTATGTTTAATTAATTTAACAATATTTTTTAGGTGGCTAATTATAAGCATAAGCGTACCAAAATTCATCAAACTCGCCCTAACATTACCAACAAGTTGTCAATCGTCCAATGGTTTATTGTTTGGTTTTGGATGATTTTGCCCTACCCTGCCAGGGAGGAATTCCTGGAGGCGCTTATTAACCCATTCAATACTCAGTCAGCCTGTGAGAAACATATATAACCTGTGTCATCACCTGAGACAGGCCGTCTGGAACTTCCATGCCACCGCCCATTTGTTAGACGAATTTTAAATTGCCACGCTACCCTCAGGAATTTGTTTAGCATTTATTTACCCATACAGTATTTTTAATCTTCCAAAGAAATATATGCATGGAATTCATCAAAATCGCCTCTACTTATCTAACATCATGCTAATTTTCCCAAGAGTTTACATGAATTTTGCTGGAGTTTTCCCTGCTCGTCTCTGAGAACTAATTAGCGTTTATTTGTCATACACCAATTTTGTCTGCCTATGAAGAATATACGTCCCGAGTGTCAAAATTGCAACAGTTATATCAAATTTCATGCCAATCGGCAATTTATTAAATATATTTAAAGACATTGCAGATCAATTTTAATGGATTATATTACCGTTTTTTTGCCGCTATAGTATTTTCTAGATGGCTTATATTAGGAAATATGTGTGCTGAATTTCATCAGAATCGCGAAAACTTCCAACATCGTCAGTCGACCAATCAGCCTATCTCTTGTATGTATTTTAGAGACTTTGTGGTGCAATGATCTCCATGAAGTACGGCTACAGAATATTTACCCCCCTACAGCACTTCGTCGACTAAAGAAAAGTATATGTACGAAGTTTTATAAAAAATCGCCAAGTATGTCGTCAGCCTTTTTATTACATATATTTTTAGAGGATCTGCCCCATCTACCTGAGAGACGGGCTAGGATATATTTAACCCAGCAGTACTCCAAGTTCAATAAAGAACACGTGCACAAAGTTTCATCAAACTTTCCGCTCATGTCAATCAGTAAAGCACGTATTTGAGACTTTTCCCGCCCCTCTCTGGAACTGGGTTATGGCTTATTTCATCTGGTACAGTACATCAATTTGCTAATGAGGAACCTGCACACAAAATTCATAAAAAATTGGTCCAACCATTCGGAAGTGATGCTGGACCAAACATACCATTATACATACAGACGTTAAAGTTTTATATATACAGTGTGCTCAAGCAAAGTCCGTTGTCACCCCCCCCAATAATTTGAGAACGGCAAGAGCTATAGTCATGGAAGTGGTACCAAGCATAGTAAAGTTGCGCAAGAAAGCCACTTTACAGCGCCACCTGGTAGCCAAATCTTCGGAGTTAGCGTTCTTATCTGAAAACAGTAATGATATATGGGACAAAAAGTCAGCTACAAAGTTGTTCAGCATCATCGTTTTGATAAGAGAAGACTCCTTCCACAATAATGTTAATAATAGAAGGAGTTAAATGCGTATTTGTTTGTTCCTAACTCAAAATTGTAACGCGACATAACGCGGAAGAAAGAGAAAAGGAAGGATGTAATATCCGATTTTCTAGAAGATTGCTGCTATGTGAGTATCCGGAAATGTATAGTTCCAACGCGACGAGCCCTCCGCATAATGTATCATGTGTCCAAATAGCACATTCGGGACTCATTCCAGCAACAAGTCATCAAGTATGGTGGTTGTGTAGAATGGCCTCCACCTGACCTCGAACCCATTGGACTTTTTCTGTGGTGGTAATACATCGTCTCCCTCCTCCACCAACATTGCAGAACTGAAACCATACATGATGCTTTCAGTCAGCGTGTCACCTGCCATATGTTGTGGCTACCGTGCAGTGGAAGCGCAGTCACGTGTCGAGATGTGTATTGTCGCTGAAGGGCACCCATTTTGACCATGACAGACTGATGAGCCTCATTTCCGGCAATTGCCATTTTGTTCAACGCGATCAAACAAATGTGCGTTTTGTGCTTTTCATTTGTTTCGTTTTTCTGCGCAAGATGTTTTTTTTGTAATAAATCGATGCGATGCTGCACAACTTTGTAATTGATTTTTTCCCGTATTTCGTACCCTCCCTGTTTTGAGATAAGAACGCTAACCCAATTTTGCCGCCAGGTGGTGGTGCTGTAAGCGGTTTCCGTGCGTAACGCATGGCAACTTTACTATGTCTGTACTCCCCACTTTATGACTATAGCTGACGTTCTGAAATTATTGGGGTGACAAAGGACTTAGCGCGCACCCTGTATATATTATTTAATATAACAATTATTTGATTTTAAAAAATCTAAGACAAACATATCAACAAAATAAGCCATTATTGTTTCCACAATACAAATCAGTCATCAGATATGTCTAAAAATTTTCAAATGAGATGAGCTGTTCTTGATAAAAAAAAGTTTTAAGATTGTGATAGTTTAATAGTAAGTTGGTTGGGTTGAGCTTAGAGATGTTAAAATGTCTTGTTTAAACTTCTTGAGACATTGAATTTCTCGAAGATGTGATATTGCTGAAATGTAAAGGAAATAAAAATAAGTTTTTATACCTGAATGAAATAAAATGTTTGAATCGAGGACTCACGGATTCTTCGAACATATTTTCAGGATGATATTCTCCTGTTCAGTCTGTATGGATTTTGAGGTGGTCGGGATGAGTGATATTTGGGGATTATTTTGGCTATTTAAATAGACCGAAAAAGAAGCGGCAATTTGCTGCTTTGACTTGAAAACATGTCTGAGGGTTTTTATATTAAATTGAAAAGCGACACTCTTGCATTATGCAGAAATTAAAAAGTTTTTTTTCAACTGAAGTTTCTTGGTGGGATTCGAGCTTAAATTACCTTCGGAGAACAATTTCTTTCAGGAATATTTTAAGTTTTGTCATGAACATTTGTAGATAAATTCTTCAGGAAAGATTTTAAAAGTGAAATTGAAATAATAACATTTTTGTAAATAAAGAATTTTGGGACACATGTTGAATTTAAGTATTTTAATCACTTGCACCATTAATTACCTTTCTTACCTTTATTATAATTACTCTTAATTAATAATACCTTCTTTACAAGACAAACACAAAACTTAATGAATTGCTGGCAAAAGAAGAAAAATATATAAATAAAATACAATATAAGCATTAATAATTCATGGAAAATAATTTTCGTTGCAAATTTTAATTACTATAATGCATTTTCACCTGCTATAGATAGAAAGTACAATCTCTACTGAATGACATAAGAAATCACCAGTAAGTCAAAGAGTTTGATTATATGTGTACATATTTAATATTTATGCCTGACAAGTTACGATCTCAACTTATTTATTGTCATAACAGTGCATGATACCAGATAAGTGCGAATCTATCAGAGGTTCACCTACTTTGAATTTGAGCTCTTAAAAAAAATAAGAGAAAAGAAATGAGACGATGCGTTGTAATGATGTTACGATGTACGCAGTTACGAAGTGTAATATTAGTTGTGTATTAAGGTTCTAAGAAATACGGTTTAGTCTTTAGAAGAAGTAATACATGGAATGCTCAATTAAAAAAAAGCCAACAGGAAATTAGAAGTGGATTAATTAGAAATCTGTGACTGAAAATCTCTACAACGACAGTTATAAGACGGAAGGAGTTTGAATCTAAAGTACGTTACGAAATTGTTTAGTTCGGGTTCCTGTATAATTTACAATAACGGATCATTATTTGCAAGTTAAAAATAAGCAAATAAAAGGGTATTAAAATGCGAAAATGTCTATTTTCGCTGGAGCAAGCAACGCGACTTAAAGATATTGTCTGAGGAGCTTGGATAAACGGTCGATGAGACAGCCATAAATTGAAATATTTGAAAAAAGATGATTTCATGAGCAAAGTTTACAATGAAGAAAAGCACCGCTGAATGGTTGAAACGATAATAAATGAAAGAGAAGAAAAATGAACGAAGAAATGAAGATATTGGCAGAACGAAGACGCCAAGAAGGACCCAAATAGAGAAACGTAGGAGAAGAGAAGAAAAGAATACTGAGGAACGGAAGCGAAAGGAAGCCACTACGAGGAACGGAAGAAAGGATGTATTCGAGAAACGGAAGAGAAAGGATGAAATGGAATTTGAGTTGCAAAAATACATCTTTGAAGCAGAAGGTGGTTTTCAAATTCCGTCGCCAATCAAAATGTAAACAGTACACAAATTAAGCCAAAGTTAGAGATTCATCATTTGATGCAAAATTTACTTCAATGAAAACGATATAAGTTTATATTTAATTATGTTTGAACGTCTGGCCAAACAACAAGCTGAAATATTAGAAAACTCTTGGGTAACACATTTGCTTGGCTTTATTAAGCCATATGACGCTGCGCAGTTAATCGCCAGGAGAACCAGATGAGATTGCAAAACGATTATAACGAAGTTAAAAAAAGATATTAAAACGGTATAATTTAACGCCAGAAAATTTCGCCAAAAGTTTTATATAATAAGAATGAGAAGCACCTGTCGGAAAAACTTTGACTAAGTGAATTAAGCAAGTTTTAATGAATGGGTAAATGGAGCAAAGAGTTGAGCGACCTTATCATAACGGATCAGATGAAACGTAAAGTGTCTCAAAAGTAAACATCATTTATAGATGATTGGTCCAAGATGAATTCGCTAGATGATTTAGTTGAAAACTTGACGACTATGATACCTTGAGGTGAACTTTCAGGAGTAAACAAACAACCGCGTAAAGAATCGTGACATTACGACAAGCAGAACCTGCAAAGATGATCCCATGGTTACAACCAACGGAAAGAAAAGCTGTACGGTGTTACACATAATGAGAGGGGTGGAGCCAAAATGTTTCAACTGGTTTAATTTTGGGCTCATTGCAAGAACTGTTCGCTGCCAAAATCAGTCTTAACATGCCGAGAATGTAATGAAAGTGGCCATAAAGCTATAAACTGTGTCGCCAAGGAATGACCGCGGGTGAGCAATACGTAACTGAACGAAGTACAGA
>BGPR01029199.1:0-19426 GCA_013235015.1 Araneus ventricosus | reverse complement strand
AACGAAAATGTCTACCTAATAGAGTAATTGAGGAACAAAAAAAAATGTCACGAAAATGTCTACCTAATATAGTAATTGAGGAGCAAAAAAAAAAAAAATGTCACCTGTTTTCCGACTGTCGCTTTTCAATTTTATTGATCTTTGTCTTTTCAAAACAAGATTTTGCAAGAGAGCTTCTCTAATACGTGTTACTTCTGTTACAATCATAGTTTATGATTTGTTAACAGATTGACTGAGTATGATTTTTTTTTGAAATGATATAGATGTTTATGCAACATTACAAAATCTCTGGCTCTAGTTACAAGCCCTAACCATAGCTTTACTTTTAACTTATTTAACATTATAATTAATTTTTTTCACTCAAAATTATAATAAATCAATATAGTAAATTTTTAGGCGCCTTTGGATCAATGGCACCCCTGAGCCCATTGGATAAGATGGCTCTGGTTTCTACAGAAAACCACCTATTTAAGAATTTTTAACGTAGGCAAATTTCCACTTTATGTTCATTTATTTGATGAAAATAAGCTTTCAGATATTCAATAAGGCCAACTAAAGGCAAAAAGAGTCCTCTTTTTTCATGGTTTTATGTTGGGGTAAACTTTGTTTTCCCAGAGGAAACAAATAAATTTCTTTGTAATGAATTTCGCAAAAATGGGACTAGTTACTCTGTCGAAATTTCTATATTTTTTTCTGTATGCTCTTTTTTTCAAAATTGACAAAACCGAAAAAATATGAACGAAATTTTGAAGTGTCTTGTAAATTATTGAGGGGGTTTCGACGAGAACCACGCCCGCGTAGAACCAAGATTTCCGCGCTTTCGTTGTTTCGCCGATATAAAGAAATATATTTGTTATACAACTGATAAGACATCAATTTGGAGAACAAGTTGACAGAACTTAGAAAGAAGGACAGATGTTCGTACTCTATCAATGAGAATCTCCAGTATCTCATTTGTAGTTTTCGACAAAGGAACGAAGAAACATTCTTTTATGAAAGAGAGCCGTTTACAACCGACAGTAGTTTACGGTATTGTCCCTTTACGTGAACAATTGTGTAAACAGCTAACACTGTGTTGCGCACCGGGGTACTTGCATCGGCATTTATCACGCGCTGTACAATAAGTGAAAGGCGAACGGCGCTACATAAGCTATATAAATACTGAGTTCCCTGCTCGAATGCCATACTGAAAATTTTTGTTCTTTCTTGTGCTGCTGTTTTTGATTTTCTACGTTATTCCAATCAATTTCGGTATTATTAGTTTAGTATTTAATTTCATTCACTTTTTGCATCTTCATTATGAGTAAAAGGAAGCGTGAGCTTACTAAAGAAGAAATCGAAGCAATTTTATTGGCTTCCGATGACAGTGTCAGCGACCTTTCAAGCGAAGACGATGGCTGGCCAGTAGATGATTCCTTAGCTGATGTTTCGTTTATTTTGAATAATGATCCTGGAGATGAAACAGACGAGGATAAGGCGAACGATGAGGAGGCAGTAAATAGTGCTTCAACTTTTAAACCGTCTTGGACGGAACAGATGGAAAATGGGCAAATTGATCTAAAACAGCATCAAAAATATGGCGGAGGCCCTAAGCACAATTTACCTGTTGGATCTGAAGCAGGGGACTATTTTAAAATGCTTTTCACGAATGATATGTGTGAAAAAATTCGTGAAAACACAAACAAATATGCAGAATTTGTAAAATCTGCTACCATTGACAAATGGGAACCTATTGGTATCAAAAAATGGCGATGGAAGCCAATTGAAGATATCGAGGAACTCTTCAGCTTCATAGCCATAATACTCATTATGGGAATTGCCAAACTACCTAGAATAAAAGATTACTGGTCGTCTAATCCTATGCTTGGAAATGATAAAGTAAAACGTACAATGGCAAGGGACAGGTTTGTGGACATCTACAGATTTTTCCATATTTCAGATCGGGAAAATGAAGTTTCACCAAATGATCCGTCATTTTATATGATGCGAAAGTTGGATCCTCTCATGTCATGTTTGCGGTCTAATTTCCAGATGCATTTTGAACCCTATCCCCATTTATCTGTAGATGAAGCGATGGTTAAGTACAAAGGCAGATTAGGCATAGTGCAATATATGCCTAATAAACCGGTAAAAAGAGGAATAAAAGTGTGGGCTTTATGTACGTCTTTCTTCGGATATGTGTACAACTTCGAGCCCTACTGTGGTAAAAGAGACAAACTTCCAAGGAATGATAATGGACTTGGATATAGTGTTGTGACTTTTTTAACTAAAACTCTTTCAAAGGGACATCATATATACATTGATAGGTTCTACACAAGCGTTGTGTTGATGAAAGATTTACTTAAGAGCGGAATCTACGCAAGTGGAACTGTAAATACAAACCGAAAATATTTACCGACAAATATAAAAAATGTAAAACTTGCAGATAATGGTTCATCAAAATGCTTCCAGTGCATTGAAGAGCCGAATTTAACATGCACTGTTTGGAAGGACAAAAAGGAAATTTTTCTTCTATCTAATGGTGCGAAGAACGAAATTACAACCGTCAAACGCAGAATTGGAGGAAATGTGTCCTATGTAACCTGCCCGAAAGTTATTGCAGATTATAATAAGTATATGGGCGGAGTTGACTTAGCAGATCAGTACAGAAAATATTATGATATCTCAAGAAAATCACGAAAGTGGTGGATATATATGTTTTGGTATTTATTGGATACTACTGTCAATAACGCATACATAATCTATTCGACGACGAATTTTCCTTCAGAAAAGAAATCTAAAACACCCTTAGATTTCAGAATGTCTTTGATAGAGGCGATATTGAAAGAAAAGAGAATTGTTGAAACAGGTCCGCAAACTATTGTCAAAAACAAGTCTCATAAAATAATAAAAATAGACGGGAGAAAAAAAAGATGCATACGTTGCATTTCATTAAAAAGAAAAACAATTTCAAATAGAGCAATTGAGAGTTCATGGACTTGTGAAATTTGTCAAGTTTGTTTATGTGTGAACTGTTTCGGTCCTTATCATAATGAGCATCATTAGATTTTTATTTTACTATTGTTTGTTCTTTTTATGCTTTAACTGTTTATTGTCAATACTCGTCCCTGTATGCTAGCTGCGAATATGTTTTTTTATTTGTTGTATTTTACTGTGTTAATTTGTGACTTCCTGAATTCTTTTCCACTTCTTTTCTTTATTATTATTATTTTATTTTAATATTACATAACTATTAATCAAGAATTTGCGTATATGAAAGTTTGAAATTGTGTTAAAAATGTGCATAGGTTATTTTATCCTTTATATTATGAACCAGTGTACCTTGTATCGAATTGCTGTACTCGAATATCGACTTTGCAAGCATTCTTCGGAACTGCCAGTGGCTCGTAATTTAAATGTCCACAAGGAAAGGTCAAATTACTTATTATTTTACTACCCTTTTTACTACTAAATGCACGTATACAGCATTGTGCTGAAACATAATATTTTAATTATAAAATGTATGATATCTATTTCATCTTATCTTATGTTCTCAATCAATAAGTTTTTGAACTATCTATAGAACAAGAAGAAATTTTTTCTATTTTTCATGGATGACTTGCAGTATTTAAATCTCACCTAAATCGGCTATTATTGGGACGTCCTATATTGAGAGAGAACATTGATATTATATATAAATTGTATTGAGCTATGCATAAATTAACATTTTGTTACTGAATGGGCTGAAATATGATTTTCTCATATAATTTCTAAAATATATCTTTTGATAAAATTAAGTGAAATTAAAATTGACAAAAATTTTTAAGAATGCATAAATTATTTTGGAAATGTTTTTTGATTTATGATATCCTAAATTTCATTTATTTAACATATTTTCTTATTTCAGTAATAAATGAAACTTTAAAAACGTATTATCTCATCTTTTCCTAAATTATTTCGCAGAATAAAAAAGTAAAATTAATATAGTATGGCATTTTATCTACATTTGACAAAATATTGCTTTATTAATAGTTTTAAAGCTTAAAAAATCAAATAAAAAAAATAAGGGTCATTTTGAATTGGATATCTCAAAATTTATTTAATATATTTAGAAGAAAACATTCATGCATGCATGTTTGGAAATATAATACACGGATTATTTTTAAAACATTCATAGTTCTGTGAAAAATACTGCACAGACCTCATAACGTTAATTTATAGGCAGAAAATCAGCACGAAAATAAATCTGCAAACAGCTTCATAATAAAGTAAAATGAAGTAAAATTCTTATGTTAAAAGCCAAAGAAATCTGTTATTTTCGATGTGTGGTATTTTCCCGCATTTAATTTATTTAACGGATTTTCTTCATATTTATTGAGAATTAGAGTTTTTTGAAATATAACACAGACACTTCTTAAAAAGAAGTTAACGCTGTGTTAGTAATACGGCAGGAAACTATATTTTATAATCAGAAAATCATAATGAAAATCAATTATTACAACACTCAACTGAAGTAAAATTCTTAAGCTAAAAGAAGCAGGAATGTATTCGAAATGTATTTCGATGCGAGATTTTATTTATTAAAAATCGGAATTTTTGAAAATATAATGCAGAATGTTTCGAATTATAAAATAATTTCTTTAGAAAAACAACTCTGCCACTTCTCAGTAATATAATAGAAAACCCCAAATAATATTTTATAATAAGGAAATAAGCCCAAAAAAATCAGTGAGCAGAATGCATTATACTGAAAAAAAATTGTGGAAACGAACAGAAGATTCTCATATTGAAACGTAAAGACAAACTCTCGATATGCCTTTCGACCCTCGCGGAAAAACCGCGAAGAAGTCAATCAAAGTAGAACGCTGACAGCTTTATTACCTTGAACAGCGAAGAGTGGAGTGGTGGGGTAAAGGCCACCCAGAATGGGATAGTCCATTCCATGTGATATCCTCTCAGAAGTCTTCGGTGTTAAAGGAGCTGGGAAGAAAAAGTCCCCTCGGGATTAAAGAGTTAAACAAATTAAGATGAATAATGATCGCTCTTTTCGAAAATCGACAAAATCTTAGCATATTCTCTGACAACATACGATTTAATGATCTGCAGAAATAGAGAAGCGATTTATTTTTGCATTGAAGTGATTTGAAAATAAAATTGAATTCTGTTCCATTCATGTCATTTTGCATTACAATTAAAATGAATGCAGAATTAGAATTATAATGAATAATAATAATGAATAATAAGAATATAATAATGATTATAGAATTCATGTGCGCAATCGTCATAAATTCAGATTAAATAAAAATTTCTTCATTTATATTTACTTACGGATTTAGGTTGCAAAATGTCACAGGAGGAAGTTCAAATTCATCAGGATAGGTGAATTCAATTTTAGTCATGGTGGGTTATTTGTAGTAGACCAGTAAGAATTTCGCAGAAAAGAGAAAAGTGTCAAACATAAGATTAAGATTATCCCCTTCAGGGTTCTCCAGACAATCGACATTCTTGAGACTTTCTTCTTATTCTTCCACTTCTTATGCAAATTCTTCACTCTGAGTTTGGCTGCTTTACAGGGATAAAGGTTTCTTTGGGTCATTATATCAATAATGCTTTCGGTCTTTTGAAAATGCTGTTAAAATCAAATCAAGTATTCAGCAAAATTAGTATAATTTTCACC
Organism: Araneus ventricosus; assembly: GCA_013235015.1. NCBI lineage: Eukaryota > Metazoa > Arthropoda > Arachnida > Araneae > Araneidae > Araneus > Araneus ventricosus. The sequence continues at coordinate 13,770 of BGPR01029199.1, read as the reverse complement.
CATGTTCATCTTCAGTAGTCCAATTTGCCTTTTCTTTCTTGTTCAAAATTAGCTCCCACCTGGGGACGCCACGAGTACGTGGATGAAAAGACTCCCGATAAGTATGCGGGTTCTTGATCTTGGACGTGGGTACAAAAATGGGGTGGGGGCGTGGTCACTCATCTCGTGATAGTACGTTCTTTCATGGGGAGGGAGTGGACCGTGGCCGGCGATGGGTACCAGGACTCCATCCACAGTACTCCAGCTATTGTAACGACTGTCATTCAGTTTTACTCGGATGCTACGGCTGGGTGGGGTGACTCAGTTTTCTGAATGCATGTTCAAAATTAGAAGTCCAATTTCACAAAACCGAAGTAAACAATGTTTATTTATTTCGAAATATATGGAAAAATGCAAAAGCCCTCTGATCTTATATTACATACTAAGCTTCATATATAATTATACTGCTGTTCGTTGTGTCTTTGAAACCAAGTCAAAATCACAAAATATTGCTGAAGAAAGTTCATCGCTTCTCTAAAAGATGTTTTTTGTCATATGTGGCAAATGACAATTACTATTTTTCGTTGTTTTTACTGTTTCATTTATGGTCACATATTTTTAATGCAACCTGAATTACAACGTCTTCTCGCACAGTCTTTTAACACATATTATACCAAGCATTGAAAAAATTAATATTTTTTTGAAAGAAATCTTAAATATGTGTTTCTCTAAGCCTATGTATAAACATAAAATGAAAAAAAAACTGACCAAACTTTTATTAGTTTAGTCGGTACCGGCTGTAACAAAAATAGGACAATGGTACAATCCACTGCCATTAGTCCTTACTTAGGTGGAAGGGGAGAAAGCATCTTAAGCATAGTCCAATGTTAGATTTTTGCACATAGTTGTTGGATATTCTGCATAGAGTTTTATCTGGCAGCTTCTTTGTCGGTTTTCGGTGCATTTTACTATAACATGTTCATTTTTAAGCTTTAGAAAATCTTCATTAGCTTGTTGGACACCTATTTTTCTCCAAGATGGATTTCTTGGAATAGAAATTTCCAAATAGGCCTCTGTTATGTGTATCCGAAAATTGAGCAAGCTTAAACTATCTTTACTAAATAGCTGATTGAACTTCTATGAAGAAACAAAGACTGTTTCAAAAACATTAATAAATAGAAGCCAGTACCATTTTTTCCTTGAATTGATGTAAAATAAGCTGCCGCATGATTATCAAACAGGTCAACTCCTTTTTTTATATTTATTATAGGATGTAATGCACATTGATATCATATGTAATGCATTGTTCTTTACACATCGTTTCTTCTATTTTCCTCGTAGACGATTCATCAATATACTCAGTGACTCTCAGTGCATCGGGATATGGAGGTAAAATCATTAATTCTTTTTCTATCTCATCTAAATAACTGTCATCTAAAATCCACAAAAAACCCAGGGTTTCCTTCGCAGTTAAAAACTTGCGTGGCATTTTAAAATTGCACCATTAAAACAATTTTCTAAAGAAAATAAAATTCAGGCATGCGAAAGCGGGAGAAACTAGTTTTGCATCGATGAATTTCAAAACACAACTGACTGCATGAACATCATGACTCAATTCTTTGAGACAAATTGAATCCAGCCATCATGTCTGGCCATGAAATGCACCCAACTGCCTGTCAGACAGACTGCTGGTGCCTGTATTACTTGTAGAGCTGCACTCTTTGGAATGCAACAGAGAAAGGAAAGACTTTCTCCATTATTAACTGATGGGGTTTAGGTAGTAGTAGATTGGACCGTCGTCTTATTTATAGGACAGTCGAAAATGTAGGGAAAATTGATCTTCCAGGTCATTTTTGGAGGTGATTTTTAACTTGTATAAAAGTATGGAATATTACCTCAATAAATTTATAAGAGTGTTTTTCTTGAATGTCAAAACTTTAAAAACTTGTGTATTTATGATGCAAGGAAAAAATCTTCTAAAATCGTCATTTTAAAAATTTGGTGAAAAATATATAACCTTAATTTAAATGTGATAAAAGGTTATATATATATATATATATATATATTTAAATTACTCTTAAAGAAGAAATCGTCTTTAAATAGAATTAAAATACTCATCAGAATTTATATAAATGCCCACTTATGTGCTGTCCTATTTTTAGAACGATAAGGGAATATGTGTTAAAGATATATCTGTTGTATCTTTTATTGCTTATAATCTATAAACGTTAAACTCAAGAAAGAATATGAAATTGATTTCTAAATATGTCCTCTTCAAATGTATGTGAATTGCATTTGGATAATAGACCTTTAAAATTTTTATATTTTTATTATCTTCAAATTTTCCAATAGAAACCCTCATTTGTTTCTTCTTTAAATGTTTCTGCATAATCAGAAACCTCCAGATATGAAGTGTTAGCTTATTAGTCTTAAAACACAACCAGAGATATACAAAGAAAATATTAGGGGCTGTATTAAAGTGTACATATGTAAAGAATAGGCCATACATTTGATGCTTTCCTATATTCAAGATTTCATTTCGGACATTAATGCGAAATTGATGTTTTTAGCGTTTTTCCTGTTTTTAAGAATACATTTACTAAGATAGCAATAAAACCTAGGATCAAATAAGAATTCGAAAAATGTTTCTACAGCCATAACTGGCTTCCATTTTTCATTCCCGGTGTTCCAACATAACTTCGCTTCAAATGTAGGGGAAGTGGAATCCCTTAGATGTATGAATTTCGTTACTGTATTTTTTCCTTGATTTATTTTAAAATAAAAATTGTAATACATTAATCATAAGCAATGCTTTAAGATATAAGGTATTGTGCCCAAATATCCCTTACGTTCCTATTATTGCCTACTACGTTTTCTTCTTAATTTGTGGTGATATATTGAGGCCACTACTGGAACTAAAAGACTTTTGTCAAACAGTAGTTGTTTTAAGCGTATATCACACGGAGAGTTAACGTGAGCTCTTTTCGTCATCATGAGCGCAACGCCACTCACCAAAAAAGTTTGTAGCACGTGACCGGTCGGACAAGATGACAGAAATCGTGGGCTGTATTCAACCGGCTTGAAAATGCACACGATGCTGACGGAAAATCGTCAGCAGCGATAATTCAAACCAATCGGGAGTGACTCTGACAGTGACGTAGTTTTCCCCAACGATGACCGAAATCCTGTCTGACCGGTTGTCTCAATGCGTCACGTGCTACAAACTTTTTGAGAAGTGGCATTGCGCTCACGCTGACGAAAACAGCGTACGATAGCTCTCCGTGTGATATATGCTATAGGAAACCATTTGAACTTTCTTTGTTTTTTCTTTTCCATGGGATTTTTTTCTGATTTTCTTGTAAAGTGAATTAATAATCATGTTTTATTACTTTAAATATAACCAGTTAGGTTCAAGTGATAATGTTATATCATTTGAGACAGTTATAGCGACTATAATTGGCTACATTTTGGTTTAGTTTGCTTATTGGTTTGCGATCCGATTTCGAAGGGGGGGATCGCCATGTTTGAGGATAAGGTTGCTCCCAATATCGACCACTTGATTATTCCCATTATCGCCCTAGCCCTTTGAGTGGCATTATATTAATTTTTTGCCTTGAAAAAATACATGGCCGATGTCCTATCACCTGATAATGCTCCTAAATTATTTACTATTTTGGTGTTCAGCTTAGGGAAGAAGTCTTAAACGAATACTTTAAATATATTTCTAAAAGAGCAAAAAAGCTGTCTTATATTACTTTCAATTTTGTTGTGCCTTAATTTTCATGTTTAGTAAAGAACGTTTTGATTATAACATAAATTACACTTTATTTCAATCCATTTTAGGCATAGTCGATATTAGGAACTAATGCTGGTCGATATTAGGAACACTGTTTTAAGCAAGAAAAGATGTTGAGATCGGTGAAAAAAAAATTGGGATGTATATATTAGAGTTGAAATTCAGTTTGTTTCAGGATAACTGACAACAGAAGATTAGAACAATTATTAGGCAAATTGCACATGAATTAGTCCTTTGATTAAATAATGGATTAAGTGGGCTTTATTTAGGCCCCCTACCGTAAGTTGCATTCCGTTACATTTAAGCGAATTTTTTTTTGGCAGCGAATTCATTTTTAAAGTAAGATGCTCAAGAACAAAGAGAAAAGTATGCTATTTCGAAAGCTTTTAATTATTCTTGCATGTCTTAGTAAATATTCGATATAAACGGTTAAAAATTGGAACAGTGGAGTTTCAATGCCGGATTTTTGGATAAGCATGCAAATTGTTTGTTGTTTCTGTCAAAAAAAAATAACATGTGGATTTAAAGTTTAATCAAATTTAAACATATGACTTTAAATGTTAATAATTGTATAATTTTGAAATTGAATTGAATTGTGTATTTTGATATAAAATAGGAATTACTGTTGAAAGTTCATTATATCTCGAGAAATATCGAGAAGGCTTGATACTTCATATAACATTATGAGTTTCAAATTTCAATTGTTCATGACTCATCATCTATTTACTCAAAATTACAATATTTTATATGTATTCAAGCTAATTTAATCTGAAGAATCTGAATCTGTATTCGAAATTGGATGTTGCCATTTGGAAAAACTAAGTTTGTGGAAATCTCAATATGAAGACAACACTTGGAAAAAAGAATTATACACTTCTACAGCGACCCTCACATACAATATTAATGTGCGATAATTAGTCACCGAGTTCGGATACTTTTAGAATTATACTTGTAAATAAACTTGTTCGAGAAACGGGAAAGCAATATAAAATACGGTTAACAAAATTTCGCCACTTTCCAATAAGGAAACGTGGCAGCTGCACATGTATACATTAGACGAATGGCCAACTGCGCAGACCGATTTTTCCTGAAATTGAGCTTGTCCCTTATTTTAATTGGGAGTAAAAAGGCAAATTAGATCACTAAAGTTGGACGTAGGGAGTAAAAAATTGAGTTTTAAGAAATTTTTAAAATCATAACTAGATATGAAAAAACACAATTAAATAAGAAATACTAAAGTCATAATTTTCTGTGAAAATAAAAAATAACATTTCATTTGAAGAACTTCAGAATGATTTATTGGCTTTCGATTGAAAAAAGTGACTCTTAGGATTTTGAATTTTAAGAGATTAAGACTATAAAAGATGTCATTTTGAAATGAAAGAATGAAACATGCTACTAATACAAATATGCATACTTAAAGATATAAAAAAATAATGCTTCGCTTCTGGCAAATAACTTGAGTTACTATGAAACAAATATCTTATTATATGAGTCTGAAACCACTTTTCTCATTTTACTTTAGTTAATTTAAAACCATAAATTAACCGAGACGCATTTTACATCCTTAATCAATTGCCAGAAAATGGAGAAAAAGTGCATCAACAAACTTGTTATTGCATTCGAGATAAAACTAATTTTCTACCAAATGAATCTGTAAGTTGATATCAATGAAATGCAATTGATTCGCAAATCAATAATTCTTTTATCTGTAGATTTCATACCCCATATTATTTGAATTCAAATTATGTTTGGTATCCAAGCAATAACACAAACATTGCATTTAGAAGTACGACTTTTGTGAGAAAAATCGATATTTTAGCTATGGAAACAACGCTCTTTATCCTCATGAGAACTTAATTAGCACATCGAATCGAATTCTGACATAACAATGCTTGTAAAATTTATTGAATTATTTAAATTAGATTTTATGCTCTGCTAACTGATATACTTGGCATTACTCTAGATGAAGGAATTTTCATGTCTTTTAGCAATAAAAATGAACTATTTAATTCATTGTCAAGAAATCTTTACTAAAATCTTCCTTATGTTTATTTTTACTCCCATGTGAGGGGGCACCGCGAGTACACGGATATGACTTGCTGCCGGATAAGTAAGCAGGAATTCGCTTCCCCTGCGGCTATAGTAATGTGGGGTTGTGTTACCTCCCACCAGTGATAGTATGTTCCTCCTTCGTGAGGGGTCCGGGCCTTGCCGTGGTGATGGCCTACTGTGAATCCGGCCTGAGTACTCGAGCTATTGCAGCGGCTGTCATGCAGGATCCCGGATGCTTAGGCAGGACGGGGGTAACACGGTTTGCGGTTGCGGTTATGATCATTCTTAAAATTATTATTCCCACTTAAACAGCATCTCAAATATAGGGGTGAGAACTTTCATAAGTAAGCAGGTTTTCATTTCCCTGTGGGATACAATATTTCTGAGGGGCAGAGCTATCTCCGACCGATGAAGGGTCATACCTCTGTCTGAGGGGTCGTCGTATCTGCTGCCAGTAAAGTGGCTATAATGCGACGACCACAGTGCCCGAATTGTTTGCAGAGAGGGGCGGGTCATTCATGCATTTTCCGTATGCCGAGGCTGCTCATCCAAGGAGTAACTTCTTTGTGCGCTTTGCTTTCCCTTGCCGTAGACTTCGCCGGGGGCACCACGATGAATTGGGTTAGAAGTCGCCGGATATGTAAGTGGGATCTCGCTTTCCCTTAGGGTACAATAATGGTGTGGGGTTGAGTCACCTCCACTCCGATGACGGGGCGTACCTCATTAGGGAGAGGTTGGACAATAGCCGATGATGGCTACAAGGACTCCGAACTTAGTTCCCAACTGCTATCGTGGCGCCAGTTATTCAGCTATTCCGCATACCTAGGCAGGAAGGTGTAGCTCCCTTGTGATATTCCACCGTGGACGCATTTCAAATATGGAGATCAATGGGGATGAATAGCCGCAAGATAAGTAAGCGGGTTCTCGCTTCTCTGGTGCAATTGGTAGTAATTTATTTTATTTACAACCCTCTCCGTCCCAGCCTATGAAAGAGGGTGTAAGACCTTCCACAGGTCGGAGGGGAAACAATGGTTAGTAATGGTGGGTAATGGGTAGTAATGGTGGTGTGACTGCTACTATGCCTGTATTTATTGCCGAGGCGGCCAATCATTTAGTATTACCCGGATGCTACGGCAGGGCGGGATTCTATATTTAAGGTGATAATTTAGTATGTGTGAGAAAAATTTGAAGCATTTATAGCATAACAAATGAGACAGCTATCACATAACAAATTAGCTGTTGAAAGGCTACGTAGATTAAACATCACACGCTAGAAAGTACAAATAAGTAATAAACTAATTTTTTAATTTTCTATAATTATTTTTAACGATACTTTATTTTTAATTACTTCTACGTCCATCGTAGGAAGAGCACAAAACTTTCGTTCTGAGTGGCGAGTCTTTTCAGGGAAATGCCCATTTTCCCCGTATATTATTCCCCTCATATTTCCCCCGCCTCTCTGCGCATTGCTGTCCTTTTTTGCTCTGACTTCAACTGCAGCGAGAGCGCACGGCCGGCGTTGTCCGCAGGAATAATCATGACGTGGACTCGTAAATATGATCTAAGATGCTAGAATGACCTGAACACCTTTACAATGCGTGGATAAAGAAAATCCTACGTTAATCGTCTGTGGATTATTTTTGAAAATGCCTCTACAAACATGATAAAATTGAAGATGTTACAAATACATTTAATGCTATGACACGACGGAAAGTGGAGTCTCATACAAATAAACTTATTTTCAAAATATATCTATAAGTATATATAGTATTATAGTAGTAAAAAATACTTTCATATAAAATATTTCATTGTACAAAATCCTCTTAACGCTTGAAACTTCATTTTTATTTAAAATGAGAAAATTCATGATATCGAAAAATTTTAAAATCTTTTAGCTTGTCAAAATTACAGATTCAAAGAATGATACGAAACTTAATGAAGTATGGCGAGTGACAATTCGAAAAGACTAATAAAGATAATGATTTAAGCTCTCTTATCATACCACTTATTAAAATTGAATTTTATAGATTGTTTTCAAACGCTTTTATTAAGTTCGAAATGTTTCATGTTTGTATGCATGGTTGGAATTTTGTGATCAATTTTTCACTCACTTCTTAATGCACTAGAGTTCTGAAATTTTGTATATTCATTGGGTCTTGATGACAATGCAATATTTCAGTAATTTTAGAGCTATTTTCAATAAAATAATTGTTGGAATTAGTTCATGAAAATTTGATGTTCTAAAATTCCTAAATATTTATAATGCTGAATTATGACATAAATTAAAGACTAAAAACTAGAAAATAATAAATATAAAAAACTTTTTAAAAACTCTTTTACCAATGCTTTAAAAAAGAAAATAATAATTTTCTCTCAAAATTCTGGAGAGCAAAACAAAAATCGTAAAAGCGTGAGGCGCTGAAAACAATATAAGAAAGATATAAAACCAGAGCCTCACGCGTTTACTATTTTTATTTTGATCTTCAGACTTTTGAGAATTTTTTTTTCTTTTTAATGCATTGTTAAAAGCATATTTTTAGAGTTTTCTTATATTTATTAAGTAGTATTGTTTTTATATTTATTAAGTATCATAGATCGAAACCTAGTAGAATTTTTGAGTTGTCGTGTTTGTAGGCAGACATAAATACATTTTTCGCACTCAGTGATGTCTAAAAATTATATGTATTTATCTTAATCTTGAGATTGTTTTCTTTACGATTACAATGCACCTTGTATGAAATAGTAAAAATTTATCCACACAAATGTTATGAAATTTCTCGAGAAACAACTAGAACCATAAATTTCCTTAAACTGCGCAAATTGGAAATCTACCTTTCTTTTAATTTCAACGCTGTGATTTTAGACTTTCTTCGAATCGAAACTAGAACACTTTGCTCCGCTGGAGTTCACGACTTGCGAGTCAATTATCATTCAATAATTAAACAAGTTCGCTCACTTGATGTCTCATGTTAAATTGTAAAGTTTTAGAAATGCCCTAAGGCCACATGAAAGATTCGCTCCGAATGCTGCTTGCACGCTTACGTACAACATTCCGCAATATTCCTGCGTAATATTGGCCATTTTCTGCGTGTAAAAAGCGACCGGAATCCTTCAGTGGCAACGCTTGCATTTTTCTCCTTCCCCATATCTTAAGTAAAAAAAAAAATCAGAGCCATATTTCTAAATTTCTTATCAGATCAAAACAACGAAGAAAACGTTTTAATGATAGAAAAAGGTAATTCGTACGCCTCTTTTTAGGAAGGGAAGAGTGGGGTAAAACCGGGTACCCTTGATTCTGGAAATATTAGTTCGCCTTTTTAGCGGGCAGATACTAAATTACACTCTACTAATCAGAAAAAGGAACAGTCATAGCGGCGTGTTGCAGCTGTTGAATTCTCTGCATCAGTGAAGGTTTATTTGTTTTAAGATATCAACTCTCTAATGTTCGTTTGATTTTAAACTATCCTTACTTAAAGATCATTAAACATTTAAAAAACATTTTTTGTCCAGCTTATTATACGCTTACAATGGATTTGTACGCTATCAAACAATAAGGATTTACTCCAATAATTGCGCTGATTTATTTCGTTCTCTATAACTTCTGCACTAGGGGTAAAACAGGGTTCTCCAAGTGGCACCAGACCGGGACAGTCAGTATTGATGATACCTCCGATGAAGACGATAAAAACACATCAGACGTTGATTGTTTATATTATGATGAATATTTTAATTTAAATAAAGAAGAATGGTTAATTCAATGCAAAAACTGACTCAGCTGTGCCCACGAAAGCTGCAATGACGCGGAGAAAGAAGATAATTGCTTTACATGTGAAATTTGTAATTATTATTCTTAAATTGTCACATTAAATAAAAACGATTGCAACTTTTTCACTGAAAATCGAGTTTCCAAATTTCTCAAAACTTTAGCATATGTACCCGGTTTTACCCAACAAGTGAGGTAAAACAGGGTAGTCTGACTTTTTTATATAAAAATCATTGATATAAAATGTAATATAGCTTTAATTTTTCTGGAAAGATATATTGTACTCCAATAAACAATAATGAATAATTTAATAAAATTTGACAAGCTCTCTGTCGAATATTTTAGCTCCAACAGGCCTTCAATTCTTAGCTACCCGGTTTAACTCCACTTTCTCCTACTGTTTTTTCACCAATCCACTACAGCAACAGTATCAGTTTTATTTTATTTATGTATTAATTCAACTTATTAAGAAAATGTTGTGCTTGGAAAATGATATTAAAGCTATATGCTGTTTTAATTTGTTGCTTTTTCTGGAATGATTTCATGTATTTGCTAAATCATTATACTGTAACGTTATGAATATTTTTCGTGCTGTTGAAAAATTTTTTAGCTATCAACTCATATTACCCTACTTTATTATGCTCATAGTTGGTTGAATTTTTCATCAGTATAAACAGTTGTGAACTCTTATGTCTCGTTTCCGCGACAGATTTCTAAAGTAATCGGAACATAGATGGCAGCACTTTTGTCTAAGTATTATCGAATTTGTTTTCAATTGCTTCTAAATAGGTGAAATAGAAAATAAATAATTAAATAAAATAAATAAACTTGATGTATAAGACATTTGGATTTCTACGGAAAAGTCTTGATGATTATTTCGATACTTTATGTATAAGATATCATCATTTCTGTGAACAAAAATATCATGATTAGTTACGATACTGAATATGTACATCCGAAAATGGAATATTATCTCAATTACATACCTTAATCAAAGCAACAAATTTTGAAAATGAAATTTGTATAGTTCTTCTAGCTTTCTTATGAAATATTATATTAAATTATAAATTGCGTCGCAAGTTATATAAAATAAAGTTTTTTTTTTAAAAAAAACTAAATGTGCTGAAGAGAGACATGATAACACTTACTTTAGAAGATAAAGATATTTTGTCAAAAAAAAATCAATTTTGTTGAGGATGCTTACTTAACAGTTGCAATGAAGGGGATAAAATTCATTTAATACATATACAAATGTTATTCTTTTCGTGAATTGTTTTAATAAAAATATTTCTCTTAATTATTAAAGCATAGTAAGTATGTTCCACTACGTTTCAGCACGTAACACCTTCTTTCTTTTTTCTGTATTAAAAAGAAACATCTAGTACGTAAGACTACGTTGATCCCGATTCATGATTTTGTAAGTTTGTGTAAGTTGACTGATTTTAAAAGAGGAACAAATCATTATTTAAATAAAACACCCTGCAATGAATTTTACACGAAAAAACATTTGATTTTGTATTCGTTTCTCTGAAGGAAGAAAATTATATTCAACAGGAAGCTGACAGAAATTCATAAAGTGATAAATAGTTTTGCGAGAGACCGAATATACTGAAAACCCACCTGGGGGCAACGCGAGTTCACGGATGAGAAGCTGCCGTATAAGTATGCAGGTTCTCGATTCCCTGGTAGGTACAGTAATGCTGGTGTGGCTCTTAGGGCCCATCTCCGATGACGGATCGTACCCAGTAAAACGGGGGGTCGTCGCATGAGCAGCTCGTAATGGGGGCTATTATGCGGAGGCCACAGTGAACGATGGAGTTGTGACCGGTCATTCATGTGGTACACAGATGCTAAGACAGGGCGGAGAGATGACTTTTTGTTGTTAATTTTCTCCTCTGTTTTTAAAATTCGAGCACATTTCAAACTTTTTTTATGACATCATGTAATATTGACACAATCCGTGAGCTTTACATATCTCAAGCAGGTAGATATCAGGAAGATTATAATTGTATTCATATTTTCATCAATTTCATATTTATTCATTTCATTTTTTAAATTCATATTTATTAATTAATCTTTAAAATTGAAACCACAAAACAAACGACTCCATTCTCTCGAAGCGAATTAAAAAAATAAAAATCCATGCATATATATCATTTTTTATTGCCTCAAGGAACATTTCATCCAAATTCGAAGAAAATCGAACAACGAGTTTGACAGCGATTGCGTTACAAACAAATTTTCAGACAGACAAAATGCTTAACTTTTGAGTTAAACTTAGATGCCGCTTCTCTCGGTGAATTAAAATTCAAAAAATGGCTCTGAGTTGCTCATTTTTATCATCCAAATTATACCTGTGCCAAATTTGGTAGCTCTAAGTACAACCGTTTATTTTGTCAATCACCAATAGACAGAAAGACTTTCATCTTTTCTAGTAGTTATGTGAACAGTCCGCTTCGTGCCATCCCCTTCCCCACAAAATAAAATTAAGATCGTTCTTCATCGCATCCTTTAAGGTTTATCCAACGTCGTCATTCATTATGGAAACAACATTGTTTCCAGATATCATAATTTGTCTCTCGAGGAGGTACATTCTTTTCCCTAATGTGTGAATGCACTATCATAGAAAGTTATATTTACACTCTTAAACCAATCATTGTACAGTAGGGTGGGCCGAAAAAACTTTTTTTTTCTATATTCGATAATGGGTAGTGCGGAAAAGGTGCCATTGGTGGCACAATATTCATATAAAAAATTTGAAGTGTGTAGGACTATTCCTTCATTTGCCGCAAATGCGTAGAAATTTCAAAAAAATTCTTATTTTTTACTTTTTTATCAAATTTTGTCAAAATGGTGAAATACTGTATTTGGCCGTATTTACCGGTATTAATTGTATAGTTTGTCAAATGATTTGCATTTTTAACTTTGCTGAAAAAAACAATGATGCAGCTGTTTCTTCACCGTGACCGGAACGAGCTGTCAAATGTCCCAAATATTAAGAGCCAGGTTCAGACAACAGAATGATATGACCTTCGTCTTTCTGTCGACGATGTCGCTTGTCATTTTTTCCCCAATGGATAACGTTTTATATCTTTTTCCATCAAAGAATACGCTTTTAATTTTTAGTCCATCTAGATTTTATTCCTCCTGTATTTTTCCCTTGTTTATTTTTCTCTCTACGTGTCTTATTCTTATCGACTACGAGATTCTTATTTTCCGTGAGAAGTCCTGCATCTTGCAGCACGGCTGAAGCAATTAACTCCACATCTCTCTCTGATACACCAGTTCTAAATGCAGTAGATGCTGTATGTGAAAGGGAAATGTGTTTGCAAGTGTCTGGAGTTGATGTCCTTTCAAATTCTACTTAGTTCCAGTCGGATTCTTCAAAGCGGTCACATAATGAATCTTCTGAAGATTTCAATAGCATAGTAGACTGAACGCCACTCGTTGAGGGACCAGACACAAAAGTGCTTGAACATGCATTTCTTTTCATTTTTCTAGCCACTGTTTTTGTAAGGGCGTTGCTAGTTTGCTTGTCAATGTTTCCGATACACATTTCTCGAAGAGTTCTTTGATCGTGTAGGAACGTAACCTCTCGTTTTAGAACTTCACAGCTCTTGTCACAGGTACAATAGTCTAAATCTTTACATTTACAAGCTGAAATGTCAAAGAGAGAGGATTCAGCGATTTGTATAAATTTTTCGAGGTTCTTCTTCCCATTTATGCCCTTACGGTGAATTGCTTTCTCCACCAAACGGCACTTTTTATAATAGTCTTTAATTTTTCCGTTAACGGTTCGTTTGGAAACTGCAGGTATGAATGTCTTTATCCAGATTGCCGTAACTTTTTCACCGACCATCTTAACAAGATCACCCACTGGTTGAAAATAAACATCGCGATTTTCAATTCGCAACCAGTAGTAGTGGCGCATGATGTCAGCATAAGTTGGTAACTGCATCTCTTTTAATTCGCATGGTGCTCCAAACAAGTTAATATTTACACTACTACGTGTCTTATTGGCCTCGGCTCTATCCATTTGTAAATTCGCCTCTATAAAGCCGCTCAGAATGCAATAATAGAAAGACAAAAATGAAAAAAAAAAGAACTATATCGCACGAGACATGTACTATCCCTCTGAGTGGTTCGGTCTCCCTTGTAAAGCGATTCGAAAAGCGAT
>BGPR01029198.1:0-19426 GCA_013235015.1 Araneus ventricosus | reverse complement strand
AGATATTTCTCGCAATGGCATGTAATAGAATGACCATTTTCTGGGTCTTTAAATGGCATAAAATAATTGTTGTCTAAAAAGATTTCGTATTGGCAAAAAACGATCTAAGCATCAGGTAAAGCGGCTAATGTCGCTTATTTAATTAATATATTAAGAATAATTACTTGAAGTTGAAAATAACACCTTTGACCTAAAAATATGCTCTAGAATGAAGGTGTGTAAATTTCACGCGTACCGTTCACCGTTTAGGAGGAGTTCTTGCTTGACTGACCGATCGACCATAGACAGAATACATGTAAATTCTGCCTTATTTAGGATACTTATAAAGATGAGCTAAAATTTTTCAGAAATTACAACAAAGTATAGTTGACCAAAGTCTAACCATTTCCTAGACAATTGATAGCTATAAATAATTGCGTCATTTCAAAATCGTCTGCAGTAAAATAAAAATTAACAAAATTGAAAGAAAAATGCTCAAGCAGAAAAAATTTGGTATCATTGAAAAGGTAAAATTTTTATCTTTAAGATGGTATAAAATAATTTGTATGGACAATTTGTTCGGAAGTTACAGCCGGAAAAGATTACGTGATAATTGATTTTAAAAATAATTTATTCCACATGTTTCGCATTCTAAAGGATCACGTATGACAGAATGAAAAATAAAAATCTTCATCAGAATGCGAGTCAATGGGCTTTCTTTTGTTAACTTACGTTTAATCTGAGTCAAAACATAATTAATTTAACGTGATTTCACCCTAGCCTATGTCCGTTTCTTGGGTTTAGTTACAACTCCTGCCTTTCATCCAAATCGCGTGTTTGTGGTTTGGTCATGAAAGCACAACAAACAGACAGACAGACAGAGAGCAACAGACAGACAGACAGACATGGTGACAGCAGACACACCTTTCGTAGATTTATTATATACTAGTTTTACCCGCGACTCTCGTGCGCGAATTTGAATTATTTTTTTTTAATTACGATGTAAATGTTTTGTTGCATTTTGAAGAAGGAGAAAGTAAAAGTTCTGACGTGATAATACTTAATTGGACGGCTGACAGGGGTGTACTGTACATGATGCTGGATATAATTATGCTGAATTATTGTTTATCTATCTAATATACTTTTTTATGACCACGTTATTTGCACGGATGTAGGTTGTGTGGTCATGCGACACAGGCGCCACATATGGTGCCATGGAAAAAAATATGGTTTTTCCAATGTACGCCTGCCACTTTCAGTGTCTGGCCCTGTTCCTCGCAAAGGACATTTTTTAATGGGATTTGTTGCCTTTTGAATCTGGACTGTAAATCGCTCGGTTTATTTGAAGGCGTGGAATTAAAAACTCTCTCTCTCCCTATATCAGTCAGTAACAGTAGTTAAAACAGGCGTTTGGACCGGGTTTGTAATTTTATCGATCCGTGTGCCATAATGTGCAGTCTCAGATATATCAGGTTACGCATTAGTGTACTGGACAGCACGAGCATCAATCTACGGCTTGTTGGAAGGTGCCCTGACAATTCTAAGATCTCGAAGAGCTCTGCATATGAATTGATGTCTCTGTTAATGCCCATTACGTTCTACAGAAATGATGATTCTGTAATACTCACTGTGAAAAGTTAAACAAAAAACATCGAGAGAATAGTCACTAACGCTCATTGATCACCGTGTAACCGCATTGAGCTGCAAATGCTACACACAACTTGAGAACCGGAAGTGTAAATTCCTTTGTTCGTTATGGTCAAAGTAAAGCAATATTTTTTATATTAATCTTTAACACTGGCAAAAGCCCGCGCCGAAACAGTATTTGGCGAATTTATTATAGAATAAAAGACTTGTTAGAAATTACGTCACAAGAAATATATTTTAAACCTTTAATAACAATCGAGAAAATATTTCATCGCAATGGTATTAGAATAGCATCTAAAAAGATCATTTCTGGTCTTTAAAATGGCATAAAAATAATTGTTGGGTTCTAACTAAAGATTTCAAGATGGTGAAAAAGTCTACATTAGGCTTAAAAGCGGCTAATGTCTCGTTATTTGAATTAAATATCTAAGAACTAATTAACTCTGAAAGTGAAAATAACACCTTGTGACTAAAAATTGCTCTAGATGCGTGTGAATTCAGTACTGTTCACCTGCTTTTAGGAGAGTTCTTGTGACTACCTGATCGGACACAGACAGACAATACATGTAAATTCTCTCTTTTGTTTATGACACATATAAACTATAAGCTAAATTTTCAGAAAAATAAAGTAAATTAGTTCAAAATTAACCGTTTCCCTAGCAGCAGTAGGTATATAAATTTGCGTTATTCAAAATCGTCTGCAGGTAAATTTAAAAAATAATAAAAAATTGAATGAAAATGTCACAGAAATAAAATTAATGTCATTAAAATTAAAATTTTATCTTTTAAGACGGCATAAAAATAATTTGTATCGGACAATTTATTTTCAGAATTACAGCGGAAAAAAGGATTACGTGATAATTGATTTTAAAATAATTTATTCCACTTTATGTTTCCGCATTCTAAAGGATCACGTGACAGCTGATTGAAAATAAAATTTTCATCATGAATCACTTGGGATCAATGAAACTCTTTGTTATGTGCAATCTGTAGTCAAAATAATTAATTTAACGTATTGATTTCACCTAGCCTATGTCCGTTCTTGGGTTTGAGCTACAACTCTGCCAATTTTCATCAAATCAGTTTTTGTGGTTTGGTCGTGAAAGCAACAAACAGACAGACAGACAGACAGACACTTTTTTTCGCATTTATTATATTACTAGCAGTACCCGCGACTTCGTGCGCGAAAATTTAGATATTCTTTTTTTTTTGAATTCACGAACGTAAATGTTTTGTTGCATTTTGAAGAGGGGAAAGGAAAGTTCTGACGGTTGATAATACTTAATTGGACGGTTAGGCAATACATGAAAGCCCCGATTGCTATAAAGGTTTAAAAATATTTTTTAACGTAATTTCTAACAATACTTTTTATTCTTATAGAAATAAATTCAAGCCAAATTACTGTTTCGCGCGCGGGCTTTTGCCAGTGTTAAAGTTAATATAAAAAAATATTGCTTTCTTTGACCATAAAGAACAAAGGAGACTTTACACTTCCGGTTTCCTGTTGTGGTAGCATTTACAGCTTTTAATGCGGTTACACAGTGATCCAATGGCGTTAGTGAATTATTCTCTCGATGTTTTGTTTAATTTTCACAGTGAGATATTACAGAATATCCTTCTGTAGACACGGTAATGGGCATTAACGAGGAGCATCATATTCTGTAGAGCTCTTCAAGATCTTAGAATTGTCAGGGGCACCTTCCGACAAGCCTAGATTGATAGTCGGTGTGCCAGTACTACTAATACGTAACCTAGATATACCGAGACTGCGCAATGGCACACGGTCATAAATTACAAACCTCGGTCCAAACGTCATGAAAGCTACTGTTATGACTGATATAGGGAGAAGAGAGAGTGTTTTAATTCCACGCTTTCCGATAACACCGAAGGATTTATCATCTCAATTCAAAAGGTAACAAATCCATGTAAAAATATCCTTTGCGAGGCTCAGGGCCAGACACTGAAAGTGGCAGGCGTACATTTGGAAAAAACCATATTTTTACCATGGGCAACTATATGTGGCCTGTTCACGTATGTACAGCCCACACAACCTCTACATCCGTGCAAATAACGTGGTATAGAAAAGTATATTAGCATAGATAAAAAATTCACATAACTATATCAGCATACATGTACAGTACACCCCTGTCAGCCGTCCAATTAAGTATTATCAACCGTCAGAACTTTTACTTTCCCCTTTCAAAATGCAACAAAACATTTACCATCGTGAATTAAAAAAAATAATAATTAAAATTCTTTGCGCACGAAGTCGCGGGTAACAGCTAGTAATATAATAAATGCGAAAGTGTGTCTGTCTGTCTGTCTGTCTGTCTGTCTTTCTGTCTGTCTGTCTGTCTGTTTGTTAAGCTTTCACGACCAAACCACAAAACCGATTTGGATGAAAACTGGCAGAGTTGTAGCTTCAAACCCAAGAACGGACATAGGCTAGGTGAAATCACGTTAAATTAATTAGTTTTGACTACAGATTAAAATTAGTTAACAAAGAAAGCCCATTGACTCCGCGATTCGCGATGAAAATTTTTATTTTTCAATCAGCTGTCACGTGATCCTTTAGGAATGCGAAAACATGTGGAATAAATTATTTTTAAAATCAACTATCACGTAATCCTTTTTTCCGCTGTAACTTCCGAACAAATTGTCCGATACAAATTATTTTTATACCATCTTAAAGATAAAAATTTAACCTTTTCAATGATATCAATTTTATTTCTGTGACATTTTTCATTCAATTTTTGTTAATTTTTTAAATTTTACATGCAGACGATTTTGAAATAACGCAAATTTATAGCTACTCAATTGCTAGGAAATGGTTAGACTTTGAAATAATTTGCCTTTATTTCTGAAAATTTTGCTTACATTTATAAGTATCCATAAAATAAGGCAGAATTTACATGTATCTGTCTGTCTGTCGGTCGGTCACAAGAACTCCTCCTAAACGGTGAATGGTAGCGACGTGAAATTTACACACGGCATTCTAGAGCATATTTTTAGGTCAAAGGTGTTATTTTCAACTTTCAGAGTTAATTAGTTCTTAAGATATTTAATTAAATAACGAATATTAGCCACTTTTAAGCCTGATGCTTAGACGTTTTTTGCCAATAACTTCTGAAATCTTTATTAGACAACAATTATTTTTATGCCATTTCAAAGACCAGAAAATGATCTTTTTAATGCTATTAATGCCATTGCGATGAAATATTTTTTCCGATTGCTATAAAGACTTAAAAATATTTAGTAACGTAATTTCTAACAATACTTTTTATTCTTATAGAAATAAATTCAAGCCAAATTATTGTTTCGCGCGCGGGCTTTTGCCAGTGTTAAAGTTAATATAAGAAAATATTGCTTTCTTTCACCATAAACAACAAAGGAGACTTTACACTTCCGGTTTCCTGTTGTGGTAGCATTTACAGCTTTTAATACGATTACACAGTGATCCAATGACGTTAGTGAATTATTCTCTCGATGTTTTGTTTAATTTTCACAGTGAGATATTACAGAATATCCTTCTGTAGATATGGCAATGGGCATTAACAAGGAGCATCATATTCTGTAGAGCTCTTCAAGATCTTAGAATTTTCAGGGGCGCCTTCCGACAAACCTAGAATGATAGTCGGTGTGCCAGTACTACTAATACGTAACCTCGATATTCCGAGACTGCGCAATGGCACACGGTTAAAAATTACACACCTAGGTACAAACGTCGTGAAAGCTACTGTTATGACTGATATAGGGAGAAGAGAGAGTGTTTTAATTCCACGCCTTCCGATAATACCGAAGGATTTATCACCTCAGTTCAAAAGGTAACAACTCCCTGTAAAAATATCATTTGCGAGGCTCAGGGCCAGACACTGAAAGTGGCAGGCGTACATTTGGAAAAACCATATTTTTCCCATGGGAAACTATACGTGGCCTGTTCACGTGTGTACAGCCCACACAACCTCTACATCCGTGCAAATAACGTGGTATACAAAACTATATCATCATAGATAAACAATTTACATAACTATATCAGCATACATGTACAGTACACTCCTGTCAGCCGTCCAATTAAGTATTATCAACCGTCAGAACTTTTTGTTTCCCCTTTCAAAATGCAACAAAACATTTACGTTCGTGAATTAAAAAAAAGAATAATTCAAATTCTTCGCGCACGAAGTCGCGGGTAACAGCTAGTGAAAAATAAAAATCTTCATCGCGAATCGCGGAGTCAATGGGCTTTCTTTGTTAACTATTTTTAATCTGTAGTCAAAAATAATTAATTTAACGTGATTTCACCTAGCCTATGTCCGTTCTCGGGTTTCAAGCTACAACTCTGCCAATTTTCATCCAAATCGGTTTTGTGGTTTGGTCGTGAAAGCTTAACAAACAGACAGACAGACAGACAGACAGACAGAAAGACAGACAGACAGACAGACACACACACTTTCGCATTTATTATATTATTAAGGATTAGGATTAAGGATTAAGATTAAGGATTAAGGATTTTATTATTTTATTGTTTCTGTTTAAAGTTTAAGTTAAATTTATTATTTTTAAAATTTATTCTACTTTTTCTAGTTGACTGTTTTTAAGCTCTGAAAATGACAAGAATTTTTCGTGCGTAGTAATTTTATTTCTGCTCAGTTTTATTAACTTGACTTCTCTCTTGTTTGTAAAGATGGAAGTTTATAATCAATCATCAGTAAATTGAAATGCTTAAATTTCGATTTACTGAAGTTCTGAAATTTTATACGGCGTTGTGTTGCTGATATTTTAATATTTTCAGAGCTTAGATTACAATTAATCTCAATTTTATTTAGGTTTCAACAAACTAGGTACTCAAGCCTAAAGAGACGCTATCTGTGTTTTTTTCTTTTTTTTTGCCCACATCATTCCGGCCTAAAGGCCTGGTGCAGACAGGTGGGGAAATATTTCTATTATGTGTAGCATTAGGTAGTTTACAGGTTTCAAAGTACTAACACTATGTTACATGTTAATATTTCGAAGTTTAATATCCATGTTACATAAATCAGGATATTGGCACATATGTAATCATCAGGATCCATGTCCAATATAGAGGTGTAACAAACATACAAAAATAATTTTATAAAATTTAGTAAACATATTAAAAAATAATGAATGCGTATATGCAGGGTGTCCGCGCATATCGTGGTCCAATAGCTAATTTCTAAACCATTAGAAGTAGACATATAGTTCCAATTGGAAAAATGCTTTAAATGAAGGGAAAAAGTATATATTATTTTTTTGAGTCACTAAATGTATTTCTGAAAAAGTTGCGAATTTAATTTTCTATACGGTCCTCCAGTCTTATCAGTCATATTTAGCAAAATATTCTTCACACACTAACATTTTAAACAAAAACTATTCACTCTTCTACGCTTAACACTGATCGAGTTATTGAGCTTTGAATATCGCTGACTTAGACGACTTTACACCATTTCAATAGCCCTCTCGAAGACGATCCACCAAACAATGCGCAACACTTGATAGACGAAGCCGCTGCTTGGTTTAAAATTATGAAATTCAAAGCTCCATAACTTAATCAGTTTTAGTCGTAGAAGAGTGTAACTTTTTTTTTTAAATGTTAGTGCGTAAAAAATATTTCACTAAATACGACTGATAAGACAAGAGGACCGAATAAAAATTATAATTCGTAACTTTCTCAGAAATATATTAATAGACACAGAAAACACAAAATATAATTCTTGTCCTCAGTTAAAGCATTTTTCCATTTGGAACTATAAGTCTATCTCTAGTGGTTTAGAAATTAGCTATTAGGACCACGATAAGTGCGGACACACTGCATATAAAATTTTAAAAAGAACTCTATAAAAAAAGTAAAATATTTTAACCGCTTAACTTAACAGCCCGAGAATACTCGTGCATCGAATTATCGAAATTTTAGTCTTATAAACTAAAATTGAATCATTAATTAGCTTTATAATTTGATACAAAAAATATGTAGGATCCATAAACATCTTAAGTATCCTATGCCTTCTTAGATGGATGAAAACGACAGCCCCTTTCCAAAACAGGAGGGGTCATCTTATTAGATAGCAAAGAAAACTATTCAGTTAAGTGGTTAAGTATAAAATTCAAAGCACCTAGAATTTCGAACATCCCTCTAGGATTTACTTAAGTTCCCTTAAAATTTGGTAGCGCCTTGGATTCCGATAATATAGGAGTCGAGTATGACTGAGGGTACCAGCAGCCCCATTAGTCACATAATCTGAAAGGTCAATATCAATAAGGCAATATGACACGACACACATAAAAAGGGGCACGATAAAAATGAAATAAGTATACTTAAGCACACACAAAAAAAAACCCAACCAAAACAGTCACAGACTCTGTTGTACACGTGGAGAAAACCATAAAATATTTGAATTTTGTTTGATTTCAATCACCAGATCTGGATTTCAACATTAAAAATATTTAAACTACTTAAATAGATGAGCCCCAAAAGTGTATCCAAATGATTAAAATACAAGTACAAGCTCACATCAGCAACAAAATGAAGGAGACAATAAAAGTTTTTGCAAAGCAATCAGTTAAGACATTATAAAATGAGCATTAAAAACAGTTCCCGCGGTCCTTCACTAGTCCAGAGAATAATAAAATCCACAAAAGTTTACGCCAGTCAAATAAAAATAAAAATACAAGAATAAAATGATCAGGCCTTAAAAATAAAAAGGATAAAACAAAGGTATCAATTGGGATTCCCCAAGGGTGAATGCTCAATAAAATTTAGGACACTAAAAATTTCCAATAAAAATCTAGGATTAGCCTAAAAACAATTTAATCAGTTGAAATTAAGTATGCAATTAAATTGGTAAAAATTTAGGACCGGGAGCAGGGTAACCCATTTAAAATTTTTATAATAAGATGTGTTAAGGTAAAAGAGTTAAGATACTTCAAGATTATTTAAAATAAATTTCACTCTGGACCTTATTCATCCACGTATGTTGTTACTAATAGTATACGCTTTCATTTATTTATTTATTTATTGCCATTTTACTATGCATTAAAATTTTAAACCATATATTTTATTTAGCTCTGAAGGCTTCTTGGGGTAGAATTATTTGTTGAGCGTGCAGTCAAATATATAACAATCTGCATCACTCACCCGACCACAAGAACAACTTAGGGAATTCAGTTGGTGAAATCTATGTTATGAGGCCGGAAAAGGACTATGCCCACTAAGAAAGTAAATAAAAAATTATTAAAAATTATAAATTTTTTTGTCCAAGAATGTCTTGATTCTGATAACGGAATTTCAGTCGTGTTGGTTCTACTATTTCTGCCAATCATGAATTATGAATCGTTTGATTTTTAGTTTGACATACGAATATGTTACAGGAAGATCTAAATACTGCCCTATTGTGGTGGCAAATTTTGCCTGACGGTCTGTCTGTTCGTGACCTGGGTTATCGGCATGAGCTTCCACCTAGGTCAAGCCAACCAACCGTCTGGCATTATAATTATTTTCTTTAATATTATTAACAAACTTCGATTTGGGTCCTGCTCTCTTAATTGCTTCTACGCTATTGACTTTATATGGTTGTGAGTTTAAAAATCATTTTATTATTCCATAACTACGATAATGAATTATGATATATATAAAAGATTAAAAAATAGAAATAATAAAAATAGGAAAATTCTACAAAGTATCATTTATTAGTGTAATAAAATATTGAAAAATTATTTTTTCAAAAAAAAAACAAGTGTCCGAAACAAAAATTGACAAAAGCGTGAAGTGTTAAAAACAACAAGATAAAGAAACTTAGTCAAAATGAATATCTTTCAAAAACCTTCCACTCAAAATCAAACTGTATGATGAATGCTACCGATATTCCAGTTTACTTAGCATTTTTATATCGCCTCACATTTTTTACGATTTTTGCTTCGAACTTCCAGATTTTTAATAAAAAAAATTCCGCATTTTAGCACACTGCTAAAAGTGTGCTTTCTAGAAACTTTTTTTTATATTTACATTATCATAAATTTAACTTGAAAAAAATCACCGATTTTTCAAACTATTATTGAAGTATCGCTTCTCTACAGGTGTAAGTAATTTGCTTTCTTTAGCTGTTTGAACTAAAATCTACTCTTGCTGCCAAAAATGTTTTCGAATCCAGGACGAGAACAGATCACCACACATGCATTCGGTATTCAAGTGAATGAAAATACTTCATAAAGCCAAAAGCATTAAGGCCACTGTGTATCCATGAGCCCGGAACCCAAAATGTTCCCTGTCAGTTGTATGGGTATACATGGAAGGAAGTGTGTACCATGTCCCGAAGGGAGACATGATTTGACCTCACATCTGTCCTCGCTGCCGGCAAGTCGTCCTGATCCTCACGTCAGAGTGGCCATTGGAAACAGAGTCTAGGGACTTTCTTGTATGAACGCAGTTGAATATACTAGCCTTAAGGAGAGTCAGTACCTGCTATACCGCCAATGTTAAATTGGCCATTTTCTATATACCTTTTCTCCTAATCTATTATAGATACGTTTGACATTTTTTATACAGTTTAAGTCGAAATTTATTTCTATACTGGAATGAAAATCTTGCATAAATATAGCTTGGGTTTTTTAAAAATTTTAACTGAATGTCACTATGAATTTTTCAAAAAATGCCGTTTTCTAACACGAGATCATCAAGGCCGCGGTGGAAGTTTGGAGAAGGGGGTGCCAGCTCAGGTGTCGTCCTCGTCATCTGACCGTGGTTCAAAATTACGAGGTCCGTCCCAAAATAGCCCTCGTGTTGCTTCAAAACGGGACGTTAATATAACTAACTAACTAACACGAGATCAGCAATATTAAGAATTATTTTTGGAATATCAGAAAAACATTTCACATCAGTATATACATTTATACGTATAGAATAGGTGGAAAAATTTCAAGAGCATATATAAAGCAGATTTTAAGAAAAAGGTGCACGCAGTTTCAAAAATACCATTTTGAGATAATTCAAGTTAAAGGAAAAATTTTGTGTTACATTAATCTGTTTACATTTTTCAAAAGTTTATTTTAACTTACTTCTAATATGAACACAAGCAAAAGACTTTTATCGTTATAAAGGTCATTAAATGGAGATTTCAAATATTTAAAAATCAAAAAATAGTATATAGGGTACTGGTTCCTCTTAAGGATTATCGTTTGAATTATGAAGCCAAAAATGGAACAAAATATTTGATTTATTTCTAGTTAATTCATTGCTCAACAACGATTCCGAAAAAAGGATTCATGGCGGCTAGCTGAAAGTTGAAAATATATTCCTTTTGTCCGGAAATATATGAGAAGAAAACTTCAGTCACCCCCGTCCCCACTCTTTTCGCCTCTAATTTCATAAGAGTTGGAGATATTAGAATGAAAGAAGGTGGAAGAGAATACAGATAATCAGAGATTTCCAACAAGGTTTCACAAGATGGTTAAAATCACTCGAAGTTAGGGGCTGAGAATAATTTTCAGCCTCTAACTTCCATGCAATTGCAACAATCACAAGTTTTCAGTACAAAAGTTGTTCCTTATAATGAGACGATGATGAAATGAATTATTTTTCTACCTTCAATCGTAAGAGAGTTATAGGGAAATGGAAATTTAATCCCTCCACCCTTTCTAACTTGTTTGAAGAGGATGGATCATCTACGAACTCCGCCGAGATTATCACCTTCCTTATAACATATCACTAGGCTGTTTAAATGCAATCAAAATTATGTATTATCGTGTTCACAAGAAAACATGATCACACCTTTCTACAATACGAGTTTCAACCTATAAATTTCCATTAAAATAACTTCTCAGAATCTCACTGTCTAGATGTCGCTGTGAATGCGTGCAATAAGAGAGTGTATTCAAGGAAGTATTTCATCACCACTTCCACTCTATATCAAAATGTCTTTCAAACCGACATATTCAACGAAAGTAGGTTTCGCGATGGTAATTTGCCTACTGGTAAGCTTTAGGGCCGGAGGGTTCCAGGTTCGAAACAAGATTCCACTGAAAATCCGCCGCGTTTCTGAGCTTGTTGCATGCTAAATCATACGTAAGGGGTCCAAAAGTTCTCCCTCTTGTATGTTTCAGATATTTGGAGAGGAGTTGTCAACTTAGATGTTTTCTTCGACATCTGACCGCGGTTCAAAATTTCGAGATCTGTCTCAAAGTAGCTCTAGTGTTGCTTCAAAATGGGACGATAACTAAAGTAAACAATCGAAGATCGTATTTTTCTTTAGTCAAAAGTTGGTATTTAGGTAGGGAAAATGCAATACCACTTCTACGGATTCGGTACTCGACATTCAAGAGCAGAAAACCATCAACAGCGAGTTTGAAATGTCAGTTATTACTTATGATTCCCAAATCTTTGTCCTGCTGCATTGCATTGGCAATCTTTTTCACAGATATTAATCCATGTGATTTCTATCTTCGAGATGAAATAAAAAGATTTTTGAGAAAAAAGCCGAAAAAGCTGATCAGTCGCAAAAGAAACACTTCAATTTGTGTCGGACAATTTTTGAACAATCTTAGTTCAGTTTGCGCTGAATGAATGGTCTCGCTTAGGAAACGCTATCCATTGAATTTCTTTTATACGTTCTTCGCATTAAAAAAAATTTGTAGTTCTAATCCACAATGAATCAAAAGTTATTTCTGTTCAAATTTCCAAATAGAAATTTTTGAAATTTCAAAGAGGAACAAAATACTCATTTTTTCGCAACTAAAAGAATATTTCCGATTTTTTTAACACCCGATATAAACATAATAATTGCTTGTTCCTACCAGACATGAAAAAATTCAAAAATATTCGTCATCTGCTCCTAAAAATTCAATATTTTCTTCCTTGCTGAAATTTCGAAAAATTCAGAGCAGAGGTGTTGCTTGATAACGGAGATATATCGCCGCTTAACAAGTAACACCACCTATGCCAATTTTTTGGAAATTTCAAAGAAAAAAACTGTTTACCGCCAAGAGCGGCGATGTGAGAACATTTGATGTAGATGCGATGTATTTTTACATTTTTTCCCCACATCTGTTAGGAACATACGGCCTCAGTTGTATCAGATAAAAAAAAATCAGAAATATTCGCCGATTGAAATATTCGTTGAAAATTGAGTACTTTCTTCCTTTTTGATATTTCAAAAAATTGAGTTGGGTGGTGGTGTTTGTTAAGCGACGATATGCAATGCTATAGAGAAGTACAAGAGTACTTGCAATATTAATGTGAAGTTCTGAAAAGGAAGCCTATTCGTCATTGGATGTAGTTATGCGATATCATTTACCATTTAATTGATGCCTACAGTATACAAAGCTATACTCGGGTGCGCATAATTTCCCATCCGAAACAGGACAATCTTCATTCTATTGCACAACAGAGTACTTATAATACATTTATTTTTGGAGAACGCAATGTTGATATATTTTTCTGCATCGTCTAGTAAAAATTATCTCAACCAGTCGTTTTGGAATTTACCATCTTATACACGCGTCTATTTTCCCAATCACAATCTAAAATCAGACTAATTGTATAAAAAGTAATCTTTAAAGACTTGTGATCATTCTGTGCTGGAAATTCTGCAAGATTAAGCTTTCACTTTGTCATCTTAATACTCCACCGTCTAAATTAGAACTAGATTTGTTATTGTGAGACATAGATTGTACGAGTTCGAATCATTTAAAGAAACAAATTATATCCATTCGAATGGGAAATAGGAAATTAGGCATTTAAAAAAGTTAACTTCGAATATGTGAATAGAACATTTTTAAATGATACGAATATCCAAATTTCAACAGCCTAAAAATAAAGTTCAAAATTTCTACATTCAGCAAGCAGATAGAAATGAGACATAAATACAGATTTAAAACATCATAAAATGCTTTTATTGAGGCTAAAAATGTAAAATAAAATTCTAATGGTTTGAAGTAAAGTTCATGCAACTTGAATAAAACAACAAATTGCAACACAATAAAAAACTTGTTTTTAAACATTCGAGATTTCGAAATGTAATGGATCTATTAAGCTTTTCTTGGTACGATTTTGGAACTATTTCAGTATTTGAATTTGTTTTAAAATGGCCGTTTCAGAAAATTAGTTCTCTACGTCTTAATAAACTTCAGTCTGCTTTTACCTGAAACAGAACTAGCGGAGATGTTCAGAAAAAATTCTCAGCAAACAATCTTAGTTCAGTATACTTCGAATTGTCAAAACCGTAATACTTAAGCATATAAGTTATGCTAGAAATAGCATACTTCACAACTTCTTGAAGCCCCTTTGCTTGATAGGACATGTACCCAAAGACACTCAAGTGAGCACAGAAGACAATGATAATTTCGTAAGTGAAAGGCTTTTCATAAAGACCGTACGCATAACGCGACACCAGCTCCATGAAATTCTTAATATGGGGATCCGCAAGATCTCTGTGTACGGTAAAGAAAGAACGATATTTTGCTTCAATTACTTCAATATGATTTACAGCGTAGGTGTTTATTGCTTCATAAATTCGTCCGTAGCTCGACATCGCCTGGTTTATGTCTACTTGAAATGATTGATCGGGCTCTTCATCAGAGTCTTCATTTTGTTGCGGGGCGTTCAGAAATTCAAGCCATAGGTCAGGGTTTCGCTCTCTTATTATCCAAACCAAGCATCCCGTTGCAAACTCTCGTTCTCTACTGATGTCACTCATGTCTATTAAATAAGCCATAGCTGGATCGCTGGTTTAGAAATATGTCAATAAAACTGAACAGAAACGGTTAAAGTATCTATTTAAATGCTTGAGAAGTTTGCAGTTTTAAACATTTTCAATATATCTATCGTTGCCAACCAACGAACTGAAAATTTTAATTATGAAAAGTTTGCTGAGGCTCAGTAGTGTAGTTACTTCTTTTGAGGAAGACGTTCGTGGGTTCGAGATTCTATTCAAGTCAAGGGTGCAATGCTGTGAGGGCCGTGCCTTGTTAAATTTGACTTCGTAAAGCGAAATTTGTTAGGGGTCTATTCTGGTACCCCCGGTTGGGGGGGGGTGGGGGGTTTTTGGGGGCGGACCCCCCCCCAAACGGGGTACCCAACCGGGGGTACCAGAATAGACCCCTTAATATCGTAATGTAGGGATAAAGTGGATTAGTAGTGTAGTCAGTCGTTCTAACTTAGACACTTCTGGGTTCGATATCCTGTTCCATTGATAATATGCGGTTGTATTCGCAAGGTAAGCAATAAATTTTCGTCTTAAGCAAAACGTCTTCACGCGGTTTTCAAAGTCTGTAGTGGCGTAGTGATGAAGTTGCATATTTTATGTAAGGCATTCGTGGGTTCGACATCCCATTCTATGGATCATATAGTGCCTAGTATTAGTTCAATCTAGCATCATAAGTTAAATGTTTTCTTGTGGTTGTTGTAGGAAAATCTGAGGAGTAGGTTAATGGATGATATATTGTTCTCGTCATATAACGGAAGTTCCTTACTCCTAAATTTAGAAGTATATTCTTGATAGCATGGCCGCAATGACCCGATGGCAAAGACTAAGGGGTCTATTCAGGTACCCCCGGTTGGGTTGGGGGTTGGGGGGGGGGTGGGGGGGGGCGGACCCCACCCCACCCCCCCCCCCCCCCCCCCAAACTCCCATCCCAACCGGGGGTACCAGAATAGACCTCTTAGATTTAGGACAGAGGATTCCAAGCTCGAACCCTAAGAGCATCAAAGGTCTGTTTTGTACAAGCATAGAGGTACGGGGAAGGGTTTCCTGTACATGGGCATAGAGTACGTTAAATCTAGGGGTCTATTCTGGTGCCCCCGGTTGGGTTGGGTTCCGCACGTTAACAACGGAACTCAACCCAACCGGGTGTACCAGAATAGACTCCCTAAAGTTTAGAGTGAAACGTACTTTCTCTGCTGTGACGTCAGTAAGAAACAGGATGCTGACTCAGGTGTCATCCTTGACATCTAACCATGGTTCAAAATTACGATGTCGGACAAAAGTAGCCCTTGCTTTGCTTCAAAACGGGACGCATATTTAGGGGTCTATTCTGGTACGGTGGGTGGTGGTTGCTTTATCAACTTCTCCCCGTGTCTACGCAGGCTAAACGAAACGCCCCCACACCCAACGGGGGGTACAATAATAGACCCCTTTATATCCCCATTATCTGACCAAGGATCAAAATTACGAGAATCTTTCATTATAGCCCTCCATGCTATTTCAATACGCGACGCTAATTTGACTAATCTAAACCGTCTTTAATATACTTCGCTTTCTGTAATAGGGACATGAAATGTGTAATTTTTTGCATATTGCGCTGGGTGTGTCGAAATATCTCATATTTTGGTTGGGAATGGAAGTTGTCGTTTAATGGCACAAAAGCCGGTTTCGGCTATGCTGTGTATTTTGGTTGGGAAAACCTAAAATTGCAATCACACACTGTGCTATATCTTTTATAATTTGTTTATATTTTAACTGAAATGGCAATGAACAAACTTTGTTTCTATCAAAACTTCTTTTATTTGATATAAGATGCGTGAAGTGTATAAGTCTAATGTGTAAAGCTATGTAAATGAATGATCAATCTTAGTGGGAAAGCTTCGAATCCCATTAGCCATAGCATCGGTTGCGTTTTGTGAGGACTTGCAGGTAAACTGACCCACGTGTGTGCTTTGCTCGGAAGAGAACTAGGGAAATCTCCAGAAACAAACCTTACCACAGCGTGCAATTCGTCGCGAAAGTGCAGATGGGTCTACCAGTTTTTGAATAATACTTGTTAAAAGTACAGGGTGAAGATAGAATCCGTAACCTTCAATTCATTTTCAACAGCCATGACACCGAATTAATGCATCCTTACAGTCAAAAGTGGAACCCATAACCTTATTCTTCTGATTCATGTTCCTCAACCATGTTACACCATACCTGAACCCACTATTCATCGGTATACACAGCACAGTATAATGAATTCCGTTGGCTGAAAGTGGCGTGAAGAGATTTATTATTAAACAATACAGAAATAAAACTGCTTCATCCGTTTCGAAGTTAATGTATCTTATAATCTTACAACATGTCATGATTTTTTAACCTTCCAGCGGGCGCACGCATGCAGGAGATGCATGAGATCTTGCATCGCATTTCATATTAATATCGTGTTTACAAAAATAAATACAACTTTTATTTATGTAATCTGCATTTATTAGCTTTATACTAAACAGATATTAAATAAAAATTGAACTTAAATTTATAAAAGAAGAATATAAGTATCTAATACCATGCACAATATAAGTATCTCCTGCATACGCAGGCCTTCTGTAAGGTTAAAGCCTATATTTCAACACATTTTTCATATGATTGCTCTTTTGAAAAGTAATATATTTTTGATTCTTTTAGAGAAAATACAACACATTTTTATAGTTTTATGTTTAGAGTATAAATTATTATTCCTTAAGTTATTTAAAGACTTTTCCAACTGGAAGTATATGCCCATCTCCAACGGTTCAGAAAATAGCTTTTGGGGCCACGTTTAAAATGGATGTCCTATATACCGCACAGTGTATAGAATTTAATTTTACATAAAGGGTGATTCATAGCACATATGGTAATTAAAGCGCATACCTTCAAATATATTTCCCAATCAAAAGATTGTTCTTAAAGCTAATTACATTCAAAATTATTAGCAAATATATTTTCCATTGTTCTTTTTCTTTTATAATTAGCATATCTTTAACGATTTCATGTTACGTCCTATTCAATTCATGGATTTTATAATGGACCTTATGCATGTGACGTCACATCCTCCGACACGTGACCTGCCGGAGGCAGCCATTGGTCAGTCTTGAACATCTGACTCAGAACTGCTTTTATTTCTGAGTCGCTTATAGGCCGATCGTTTTGTTTATTCCTCCACAGCTGTTTTTTTATACTCTCGGACCCAAAGGGTGCATAAGGTCCATTCCACACAATCGGGACCAGATTTCCCATAGAGCCAACATAAGCCATGGACTATAGGGGGCGCTTATACAGAAGAAATAACCAAATATTTTTTCGGTCTTATTTTGAGAAGCCCATATAAAATGATGTTTTTGAAATTTACATTCGTTACATAAAATATATTGAGCGATACATTTTGGTCTTCTATGGACCTTATCATCTCTTGTCCTTGCACTTCTCTACATTGAAATTGATTTAATAAAATTTGTCCAATTCAGTGATCTTTCAAGTGACTCCGGTTATTTCATTTGTAATGTAATTTTGAATTACAAATTTAATGTGGTTCAAAGATTATAAAGATTTACTAAGTGCTTAAATGTTTCAAAAATAAATTATTGTATAGGGAATTAAAACGTATATATTAACTTTTTTGAGAGCGGGGCGCAGAATATGCTTTGGTCTATGGCCTAGAAATGCGTTAATTCGGCCCTGCGCACAACAAAATACTCACTATCCTATCGTCAGTGGTAATTTAGCAGCATTAAACCCATCCATTTGACACAGCAGATTAACACGCAGATGACAATAGCTGTTAAAGCTAAATCTCGATTCTGCGTGTGTGGTTGCATTGCACAACCCATCCATCTGGTGTTTAGCACCTGGAAACGAACGAGATAAGTATTTTGGTATTTCTCATCTGATTACCAAAATGTGGAAGTATTAATTATGTAGATTAGCGAAATTCGGAAATTGTGGTTAGAAGATTAGTTGCCAACGTCAACCTCTAAATTATTCGCACTGTTTACTATTAATTAAAACTTGAGGATCAAAGTCGTTGTTTACCTGGTGATTTCCATGCCGTAATCCAATTAACCTACATTCTGGTTAATTTTCGGCTTCAGATAGTTGAGATGCTGAACTGGTTCTGTCAATTAGTGATAGTCAGGATAGGCAAGATACCCCTGATTTTTAGAGTTCTCTAATTAGATCCAAGTATTATCTCAAGGAGGTAAACTGCTGCATCTCTGATTATAATTGGGTTTATCTTATTCAGTCAGTTTACAAAATTATTGAGGATGCAAGGTATAATCTGGAAACTAATTGGTTATAAGATATATTTAAATAAATATTTTATTTCATAAATGCAACTTAATGTCACGGGTCATGAAGGCAGGTTTGGGATCATCCCACGTAAGGACGTAATTCATGCTGTAGAAGGAGGCAGGATACGTTTATAAAATATAATCAACTAAAAGTTTTCGATAAGATGCATGATACATGAATCAAGATTTTATTTAACTGCTTAACCCTTCTTTGCATGATTTTTTCTTTATTGGTGAAATAAATCAAGGTGATATAATTCATGTTCAAAATTAAAGGAAAAATGGTTAAAAAAATCTTAGTATATATTTATAGTATAAATTTAGCAAAAAACAATATGATGGAAATCCATCATCATGCAAAGTTAGATTAAACGCAAACTTTTTCAGAAATTGCTCTAAAAATAACAGAAACACATGTTACAAACCTTTCATCCACATCACTTTTTTAGCAATAGAAACTCAAATATAATAAAACAAAATTAAAAACGAAATCATACGTTTATTGCAACTACAACAAACAGCGGAATGACAACTTCAAGCTCGTTTTACTGATAGTGACTCTTGCTTATTTTTGACAGCTATGTTTTTTTTTTATGCAATGGACATTAAAAAGGTATCCAGACACGATCAACTTAAAGTGAACTTGTTCTTTTATATAATTTTTGGGCATTCAATGTTATGATGGAAATTTCCACCATCATGCAAAGAAGGGTTAACTTAAAAAACCCGAGATTATTCGTGCACTGAATTATCGTATTTTTAGTTAAACTAAAATTTAAG